>JAUCNO010000082.1:3508374-3529737 GCA_032353835.1 Enteromius viviparus | reverse complement strand
CGTACGAAATCGTACGAGTGAGGTTGTACGAATTAGTACGAATTGGCACAAATTTGGCACCTCGTACAAATACGTACGAATTGCTCGTGAGACTGTGTTGGGAAAAGCACGTTTTAAAAACTACTTTTTTGTAAATGCTAGATTTATTGTGATAATATCAAATTTACTGTCACTTTTGATCAATTAAATGCATCCTTTCTGAATAAATGTATTACCATAATAATAAAAAAAAAAGAATGAAAAATCTGACTCCAGACTTTTGAAAGGTAATGTATGTTCTATAAAATGCGTGTGTATCACTTCATGAGGTTTTGTGTCCGATTTTATAGTTCTGAATGTCTTTTAGCACGTCAATGGTTATGATAATTTCTTTTTTATTTACAGGGTGGTGCTAGAAAAACAGCACTGTTGAAAGATGACAACTTGATCTCATGCTTATATGATGCCAAAACACTTTATGAGGTTTTTCAAAGAGGACTACGTGTCTCTGGTGAGAGGTCATGAGGTCAAAATGTACTGCGACGTAGAATATTGACATTCTTTTGAAATCAAGTTCTATTTTCAGGATAGTTATATTAGTTCAAATCTAATTTCAGTTGCACGTGATTAGTCTGTGAGATATTCCGTCTATATTGTGCAGGAAATGGCCCGTGCTTGGGGTACAGAAAGAAGGGGCAACCTTATCAATGGCTTAAATACAAACAGGTATTTGTCCCAACCACAAACATAATTTTAAGCTTAAAAGTGAGGAAAAATTAGCTCTTTGTTGATTTCTTGCCTCTGATTGTCCTAGGTTTCTGAGAGAGCTGAATTCTTGGGGTCTGGACTTATTCATCGTGGCCAGAAGCCATCGCAAGAAACATATATTGGAATTTTTGCTCAGAACCGGCCAGAGGTGACCGAATAAATCTAAACATCAATTGGACTCAGTACAAAAAATATTCATACAAAAAATATATAAATGTCCTTTAAATAAGAGTGATATTAAGCTTAAGCTTATTATAGCTAGCTTAAGATATTACAAAGTTTGTTAATTTTTCATGTTTTAAGCACATATATAATCAAGTTTAGGTTCAGATACTAACCTCTCTTCCCTGTTTCCAGTGGATTATCGGAGAACTGGCCTGCTATACCTATTCCATGGTGGCAGTGCCTCTTTACGATACCTTGGGACCTGAGGCTCTTGTGTTCATCATTAATAGAGGTACTTAAACCTGCTTGGTTGCTTGCTTCATTAGAGGTGTTGGTCAGAACAGCTTTAGTGATCACACCTGCTGAACTCTGCTGACTTATAATCCTCCAGAAGATGATGACTTTATTGTTTTAGCGACCTCAGTAACCTTGCTACCTTTGCCTCTAGAGTTCAAGCTGCTTGGCTTAGCTTTGCATAATCACATAATTCTTTCTATTTATCTAACTAATGACTGATATTATACTTAAAGTTAAAGTGTGACTTTTTCTATGTTAAAAAAGAATTAGACAGCTACTTTAATCTATTCTTTGGTTGGTTTTGTTGAAAATGTAAACTTCTGGTTCAGCCCGCGAGATGAGTTTAGGGCAGGGGTGGAGAACGTTGATCCTGAAGGGACCACTCTCCTGCAGAGTTTAGCTGCAACCTCGAAAAACCCTGGAAAAAATATCTAACTGAATCATAAGGACCTTGATTAGCTGGTTCAGGTGTGTTTGATGAGGGTTGGAGCAAAACTCTTCAGGGACACCGGCCCTCCAGGATCAATGTTCCCCACCCCTGGTCTAGGGTAAGACTGTTTAATAGAAGGTGTGGAGTTTTGTGGAAGCCTGCTTGAAAATATCCATTTTGTGACACTGGTTGCAAATTAAGTATTATTAAGTATTTATTTTTACCTTTAATTATAATATTGCTGTATTATTGCTATATGTGTATCATGTAAATGGTTGGGGTGCGTATGATATTTCGGTGTTTATGCATGTCACTTACCAAGGCTACATTTATTTAATGAAAAATTATTATAATTTAAAATAAATATTTAGTTTAAATATCTTTTAACATTGTATTTTTTTCCTGTGACGACAAAGCTGAATTTTCGTCTGTCATTAATCCAGTGTTCAATGTCACATGACCCTTCAGAAATCATTCTAATTGGCTGATTTGATGCTTAAGAAATATTTCATTGTTGAAAACAGTGCTATTATATATATATATATAAAATCAAATAGGATCATTTGATAAATGAAAAAAGCAACAACAGGAAATATTTTGTGACAACATAAATGTGTTTTGAAATTTTTCTGAATAAAAATATTAATATAGTTTTAAAAATACCTTTACAGACTGCAAATGTATCCTATAACTTTTAATTGAAGTAATTCTATGCTACATATGATTGGACCTTATTATACAATATTATTTATCTCCACAGCAAAAATTTCCACAGTGATATGTGATAAGCAGGATAAGGCAGGAACGCTTCTGGAGAACTGCGAGAAAAACCTCACACCTGTCTTAAAAACCATTATTCTCATGGACCCCTATGATTCTGCATTGATTGATAGAGGCTCTAAGTGTGGTGTGGACGTCCTGTCCCTGAAAGATGTAGAGGTACAACACTATCTGATCAGTAATAAATAAAACAATAATACAAAATATGAAAGGCTCTGACATCTGATTATATATATTTTTAAAAACATTTGTGTTTTTTCAGGCTTTGGGAAAGGACAACCGTCACATGCCTGTTGTGAGTAACTGGTTAATTTATCAATTGCATTATTTTTAGCAAATGTTCTTCATCAATATTTTTGAAAAACATAATGCGCTTTGATTTTTTTGCAGCCACCAAAACCAGAAGACCTGAGTATTATTTGCTTTACCAGTGGAACCACAGGTAAGTGTGATGTAATCAATCTATTCTGCTTCAAGACTGCAAAAACACTGCAGGCCACATTTATACAGTATCTGTGAAGCCAATGCTGCTCCACCTCTAGTGAATATTGTGGTGTGTTCTATGTGTGTGAGCTTTAATTTGCGATTCTCTGCTTCAGGCGATCCAAAGGGAGCCATGCTGACCCATGAAAATGTAGTTGCAGATGCAGCCGGTGTGGTAAAGACTTTTGAGGTACTGTATGTCAGTGGGATGGCTACATGATTTCTACAAAGTGTGTATCGGAGCGTAGATTTTTAATGTCAAACCTGTGTTTCTTTAGAGTGTCTTTGTGCCCGTTCCATCTGACGTGTCCATCTCGTTTTTGCCGCTGGCGCACATGTTTGAAAGAGTTGTACAGGTAGGCCGCTCTTTCATATCTGCTGCTAACCTTCATTTTTGATGAAGCATCTCTGAAGGTCTTTCAAATTTTCCTTGTCATGTACTAGAATCTTTCATAAAACACGATGAATTTCTTTTACAGAAAAAGATTGTTGAAGTCATGCTTGCTTGGTCTTATTTATGTGTATCAGACAGTGCTGTACAGTGTAGGGGGACGAGTCGGGTTCTTCCAAGGTGATATTAGACTTCTACCAGATGACATGAAAACCCTACAGCCTACTGTATTCCCAGTGGTTCCACGTCTTCTGAATCGTGTTTACGACAGGGTATGAAACTACACATACAGTCACTGTTCGAAACTATTTTTTTTATAGATGGGCCTCTATTCATTCACTAAACACTGTGAACGCACGTAATGATGAAGGTAAGGTTTAAGACATGATTAAATTTTTTACATATATAAATGGCAAGCAATTTTCTGTCCAGATTGAATGCGGAATATATTAGGATTTTGTAGCGTTTGTGAATTTTTAGCGATGCTTTTTGCAGTTAACATTACACCAGTAGATGGCGACAAGTGACTCTCAAGCAACTTATGATCAGATTAATACTTATCGTATTCGGTATGTGTAACTCATTTAACTGTTCGTTTTAATTCAACCTATTAGTTCATCAGAAATGAAATATAGTTTTCCTTATATCTAATTTGTTGATTTATTTCAGCATCACTATTGTGTGTTGTTGTGATGTGCAAGAGTTGATTCTGTTGTGTCTTTTTTATATTGGTCGAACTATTTTGGTTGACAGAGCAGGGATAGTCATTGGGAATATTGCGTCTAAAATGTACGTTACTCAATATTAAGTAGTAATACAAACGAACCAATCAATAAAATGTTTTGTAGCTCGTCGTTTGTCACAGTGTCAAAACTCTTACATTAATAAAGAGGTTTGATTAATGTCTATAGCACAGAGTAGTGGAATGAGTTACCTGCCAATGTTTAAGAATTCCCTTCCATTTTTGTGTATATTTCTTTGCGGTTGCCTTTAAAATCGACACCTACTGCGCATGTCTACATACCTAACACGTCCTGTGCACACGCATGGCATCACCATTTTCAAAGACTGATGAATTGGGTGTTTACACACAAACGTTAATGGCGGCATTTTCAAAAATAAACATTTTCAGTCCCGAAAACGTAGCTGTCATGTAACTGAATAGGCAAAATGCGTAAAAAGTTTTTCGCCGAAAACGTTGTGTAAACATCCCATAAGAGTTTGGACTGATTTGTTTGTACACACTCAAAAAAATTCCCCAACAATGTTCATCTTATTAAAAAATATTTTTATTTAACACAATTATGTTTGGTTTCACTATTTAAACAACTGTATTGTGTTAAACTGACTTGAAACCGTTTTGTTTTGTTTCAACTCAATATTTTAATTTAAAGAGCGTCAATGATTTTAATTGTGTAACTAGGAAGTGGATATCCCCTTCCCGTCATGATTTCCACAGGGCAGGATAAGGATAGTAAATCTTGAAATAAAATGTTATTTTAGGCATTTTTATTAAGATGATAAAACTGTGAGACTTGTTAATGTTTAATGGTGTAATAATGTTTGTATTTAAAAGACCTTCTGCTATGTCAGTGTTTTTGGGGGTTACCATTGTGGTGAAGTGTAGAGCATATGTTTAGGGACCTGCTAAACATGAATAAAAGTTGTTTTAACAATAATAAAAATATTTTGGGCATGCTGTGGATGTATCAAAACCATCTTAAGCTATGCATAGCATAAAAGTTAAGTAAAACAAAGCTCAAAGTTAAGTAAATCAAACATATCTGTTTTTTTCTCAGTGTAGAAGGATGTCTTGCTATTAATTTTATTTTCGGTTAAATGTTTGAGTTTGCGTTTTAACAAGCATAAAATGTATAAATTTCATTAACACTATATTTGATCAAACTGAGTTGACCCAACTCAAAATTTCATTGCATTAATTTTTTTTTATGAGTTGGGACTACACATATTTATTGGATTGAAATCCTGCCTTCAATTAAACTGAGTTCCTCCAATGAATCATTTTTTGAGTGCATTTGCACACACAGCAACAATTGTTCTCTTTCTGCTGTCTTCCAGGTCCAGAGTGGGGCCCAGACTCCATTTAAGAAATGGCTTCTGAACTTTGCCATTGAGAAGAAATGTGCAGAGGTCAGGGAGGGCATTATCAGGAATGACAGCATATGGGACAAACTCATCTTTCACAAAGTGCAGGTACTGTATCCCCGACAGACCAGATGCGAGGGTTTGTGTATTTATTGGGGTAGAGTGGTGTACCTGTGAGGAATGGTTTTGTAAAGTTATCTTCTGCAGGAGTCCCTAGGGGGCCGTGTGAGGGTGATGGTGACGGGGGCTGCTCCCATTTCTCCAACAGTTCTCACTTTTCTCCGGGCAAGCCTCGGGTGCCAGGTATGAAAGGAAGAGTATAATAACACCAAATATCTATGAAATACATAGCTCCTGTTTTTTGCTTATATAAGACAATAATTAGCAGTAGTGATGTATTGTGTTTTTAATAAAAATGTCCACTGCCAGACAGGGTGTATATGTATGTGTATTGATCTGGTGTCACAGTGACCCAGTGCTGACCTCTTCATCACTGGCCTGCTTCCAGATATTCGAGGCATATGGCCAGACAGAGTGCACTGCGGCCTGCTCTTTTACCATACCAGGAGACTGGCAAACTGGTGTGTTCCTGTAACTGAAAATCAGGTTTTTTTCTTTTCCTATTAAACAACACTTGACTTATTTTGTATACTGTTGATGTCAGGTCATGTTGGTGTTCCTATTCCATGCAATATTGTCAAACTTGTTGATGTGGAGGAAATGAATTACTTTGCATCCAACGGTGAAGGAGAGGTAATAGAACATCATTTTTATACTAAAATGTCATCGGAAGCTCTTATGGCTTTTGTGTTTCGTTTAAGGTTTGCGTCAAAGGGAACAATGTGTTTCGTGGATATCTCAATGACCCAGAAAAGACAGCAGAGGCTTTAGACAAAGATGGATGGCTGCACACTGGAGATATCGGCAAATGGCTGCCTGTGAGATCCCTTGGTTTCTCTCTTTTTTAATAATGCTAGGAAATGTATAGGCCTGTTGCGTTCAGCACCTAGCAAAGACTACAAAATTGGATCTGAGTACAATATATGCATGATTTTTAGTTAATAAATTAGGAAGAAGCTTAATATTTTTTTGTTTTTAAATAATGGAATGGTAATAAACTCCAAGAAACATGCTTTGTTTCTCTAAAAATTCATTACAGTAAACTACCATTAAAAAGCTAGGGTTGGGTTTAATAAGAATTGTTTAGCGAGGATGCATTAAATAGATCAAAAGTGACAGTAAATACTGTTTTTAAAATGGTTTAAAAAATTTCTATAAGATTTAATAGTTTCCACGAAAATATTAATCACCTCATCTGTGATAATAATGTTTTCTGAGCACGAAATCAGCAAATTAGAATGATTTCTGATAGATTATGTTAACACTGAAATCTGGAAATTCAGCATTGCCACCAAATGAATACTGTAAACATAAATATTGTGCATTGTTGCAGTAATTTTATCTAAATAAATGCGGCCTTAATGAGCTTAAGACACTTCTTTGAAAAACAGACTTAAGACAAAATCTTAAGTAACATTTTTGCAAGAAAGAAAAAGTAAAGGTGACAATTTTGTGTTCAATTTTCCAGAGTGGAGTGTTGAAGATTATCGACAGGAAGAAAAACATCTTCAAACTGGCTCAAGGTGAATACATTGCACCCGAAAAGATTGAAAACGTTTACATTCGGAGCGCTCCGGTCGCACAAGTGTTTGTGCATGGTGACAGTTTACAGGTGAGGATAAAAAAAAATGCTGGTTTAATATTTTGAAGTTTATTATGCAGACTAATATTTCAATTGTGTCTAGTCATCTCTGGTGGCCATAGTGGTGCCAGATCCTGAAGTATTGCCAGGGTTTGCAGAAAAACTGGGAGTGAAAGGTTCACTAGAGGAGCTCTGTAAAAATCAGGTGGATTTACATAATTTACCATAATTTACTTGCGTGACATGTGACCTGTTTGCTAATAATCTTCATAATTTTGTAGGAAATAAAGAAAGCGATCATCTCTGACCTCAACAAACTGGGGCGTGAAGCAGGCCTGAAGTCTTTTGAACAAGTGAGCATTTTTATGATCCGCTTGGCTATTACTATTAACATATATATTTTGATATATTGTGTGGTTTCTCCACTTAACTGAATGTCTAATATAACAGTTATGTTCTCTTTTCAAGGTAAAAGACCTGTATCTGCATCCTGACATGTTCACTATAGAAAACGGTCTCCTCACTCCAACACTGAAAGCCAAACGGGCAGATCTCACTAAATTCTTTAAAGTTCAGATTGAGAGTCTATATGCTAACATGCATTAATAAAAGCTGAATATATCGTGCTGTGTGACCATGTATTTATGAGTGCTGTTTGTGTTGTGATGTTTTTCTATATTTGCTCAAAGATTAAATATTTTATAAGCACTGTATCAATTTTAATTGCATGTATTAATCTGTGCCCAAGAGACTAAATTATTGTTTGCCGGTCAAAAAGACATGATTTGTCTGAATAGGCTTACGTAAAACAAGCGAAGATCCTTAAAAATGTAATGAATACCAAAGAATGTTCATTTATTTTCCAAGGAAGAAAATGAGAAAACATTAATATGTCAATACATCAATTAAATAAACAACTATATTTACATACAGGTGTTTTGTGGAGTAGAAACTAATTTTGTCATCGTGTTCCATTAAAAATACGAATTGCTGTACAGATCACGGTTGTTTATTTGTCTCTGAAAACAGCAAGGTTGACATCAGTTTTACAAAAAAGTAAGCCATCAAAAATAAAAATAAAGTAGTTATTTCCATTATATAAACCATTTAGACAATTTGCATGACAAAGACCTTGTTACA
Organism: Enteromius viviparus; assembly: GCA_032353835.1. Taxonomy (NCBI): domain Eukaryota; kingdom Metazoa; phylum Chordata; class Actinopteri; order Cypriniformes; family Cyprinidae; genus Enteromius; species Enteromius viviparus. The sequence continues at coordinate 3,521,496 of JAUCNO010000082.1, read as the reverse complement.
ATTGAAAAAAAGGCTTTGCATAATCAGTGTGGGCATCAACGAACAAGAGAGAGCAAGCGAGAAAGGCAAGAAGAAGAAGAAGAAATAAGTTTCAAGTAAACATCTTAATAACCCCCTTTAAAGAATATCCTGTTTTAATAAAACCCCTATTTCTTATTTGCCAGTCTGTCTGGCAGCTGTTCTTTGGAAATTAAATGTTATTAAGTTACGCAAGTAAATTACTTTGGGGTGTCCGTCAGTATCAATTTTCCTTAACACTTAGCGCTGGTGCCATCAAACAGCTTTACAAAAGAATCAGAAAGAAATTTGCATCTCAGCAGGGTTCAGGGCCTAATATTAGGTCCTCTGTTCAAAGCAAGCTGTGAAATATATAATTCTGTATCATTGTTCTTTCTTTTCTTCACTCGTCAAATTATTGGCCGAGTCATAGTGACACTTCTCAACACATCTGCGTGGAAACCATCCTCTAATTCGAACTCCATCTTTAGGGAGAGATAGAATTTCAGACACCAAAATTATGAAACACTTTTAATTGATGGATTTAATCATAGAATATTTGGAAAACCTTACCTTTCGCCTGTTCCTCATTCAAAACCTTGTCTCCATACATCCACCATCTGTTGATTAACAAGAAGTAAATAAATACTTTTTTCGTAAAGTTTTACATTAGTGTTCAAACGTATGTCTTTGGTACATTTTATGTATTATGCTGTTTAATCAAAAATAAGAGTAAACACCGTAAAATTTTTAAATATTATCAAAATTTAAAATAACTTAATTTTTAATAAAATATCAAATATATATTTTTTTAAATTATTTTATTTTATAATAATATATAAATTTATTTCTGCAATTTTTATTGTATATTTAAAAGTTTTAATGATTCATATTTTGTTGAAAACCATAAAACATTATTTTTTTTCAGGATTCACTGATGAATAGAAAATTCAAAAGAGCAGCAATAATTTGAAGTGGATTGTTTTGTAACATTATAAAAAGTATTTTTCACTTTTGATCAATTTAATGCAGGCTTACTGAATTTAATAATTTATTAATTAGAAATGAGTCTTCCTGAGGCCAAACATTATTACATTAAATTTTATTTTTAAATTAATTAAAATGTATAAATTATGTTATAATTATATTAAAACTGCCTAAAATATGGTAAAACATGCTGATCTATTAGTTTTTTTTATAGTCCTCATTGGGACCAATGGACTATAAACTAAAGTAAATAAAAGCAATGGCTCACTTTGTTCCTCTTGTAGCAAAGATGGTCTCCCCCTTTGTGAGTTTGATCCTTGGTTCCTCTGTACAAGGTGTCCTAAAGAAAGTTTTCAGCCCCTTTCCCAATGGGCAACAAGCACCATTGTAGTCCTCCACCACTCTGTACTCCACCTGTCAAGCAGACGGGCACAACTTTGTGGTAAATGCTGCCCTCTAGTGTTTAAAAGTGATTTAAAAGTAATACTCACACTCCTCTGCCGTTTATCATGTTTTTGCTTCAGCTGCTCAATCTAAATAAAGAGGAATAGAGCTGTTTTAGATTGATTTAATACCTAAAGGATGATGAGTAATATGTGATATGTTGAGTACATACGGTTAGCGTGTACTGGTTGCACTTCTCATGCACAGGCCATTCTATTCCATCTCCTAAGGGGGTGGTGGACCAGGTGAACACCTGCTTGAAGTTCTCCCATCTGCTGCCCAAGTCATAGGGGAAGATGAAGTCTTCACCTGTTTGATAGTACTGGATTCTGTCTTTGGCCTGGGAACACAGAGATTCTTGCTTTAATGTAATAAAACCCTTAATGAATTCAGAGGTGGTCTTTTGTCATATACTTCCACAAGGTCTCATCTAGCCACGAAGACCAAATAAACATGTTTATACTTTACTTGAGCATTTGGAGAGGCAATATGCAATATTTGAGAGCTATATGCTAAACTCTGAATTTTAAAACGGAATTTTGCTTTAATTTATTACCTTGAATTAATGACTAGGATACATATGTAGAGCCTAATATCTTATGAAATTTAAAATCTCACATTTGAAAGATTAAACTGAATATAACAAATATTTTAAATCAACAGAATTGAAAAAAATAAAAAATAAATTCACAATTTCCAGAAAACATTACGTGTTTCCAAAGTTGATTATAGATTACCAGAATTAATTAATAATTAAAAAAATATTGATTAATTAATCATAATAATAAAAACTAGAATAAATAAAAAATTACATTTTAATAATATATCACTGATTTTACTATTTTTGTAATCAAATAAATACAGTCTTCTGAACACAGAATATCAGACTTTTTTTTTTGTTATACTGTATATAATTGACCAACTCTTTAACTACTAAAAAGATATTTAGCACCTCAATGTATGTGTATTTTGATGATACTAAGGGCTCATAGTTCAAGGAAGTCTTTAAAGGTCTACTCCTGAGAGTGTTGCCGAGTATTGGCTTAGGGAAAGAATATTGGATTAGATCACCTCATTTAGAAGATAAGAAAACAAGCTTACTTTCTCCTCGATCCATGCTTCTATTGAGGTTTTGTTACGAAGAATCACCTTCATCTAAAACAAAAGATTTCTAATCAAAATTCACTGTGGGAAACATGGGAAACAGCAACAGACCTTATTTAATTTGCTATAAAAGACATTAAAGACGTTAGAGAAACCATGGTTCTACCTGAATAAAAAACAACATCCCAACAGCAATAGTGGTACCCAGTGCCAGACCCAGAGCAAAGAGAGTGGCTGCAAATGCTGCAATGCTGAAAGGCATGATGGGATGGTGGATGTGCCGAGCAGCACTCATGTCAATCTTCACAGAGCTCCAACCAAATGAGATCTAAAGCCAAGAAAATGGGCCAAGTCCGAGTATTAGTCATGGAATATTATAGCTTACCTTAGCCATTCCTAACCACACTAAGGTAATATTTTACATTACTTACATATAGCTATTGTTTGCTATTACAGTGAGGTCAATAAGTATTTGATCACCCTGTGATTTTTAAGTTCTCTTAATTCGAAATCATGGAGGGGTCTACAATTTTTAGCATAGGTCCATTTCCACTGTCAGGTTTGGGGCTGTCAAAAGATTTTCAATTGGATTTAGGTCTGGTGACTGGCTAGGCCACTCCAGAGCCTTGATATGCTTTTTACAGAGCAACTCCTTGGTTTTCCTGGCTGTGTGTGCTTTGGGTCATTCTCATGTTGGAAGACCCGGCCATGACGCATCTTTAATGCTCTGACTGAGGGAAGGAGGTTTTTGTCCAATATGCCACAATACATGGCCTCATTCATCCTCTCCTTAACACTGTGCAGTCGTCCTGTCCCCTGTGCAGAAAAACACCCCCAGAGCATGATGCTTCCAGCTCCATGCTTCTCTGTAGGTATGGTATTATTGGGATGATACTCATCATTCTTCTTCCTCCAAACACGGCGAATGGAGTTAAGATTAAAAAGTTCTACTTTGGTCTCATCTGACCACAGGACCTTCTCCAGTAACTCCTCTGGATCATGCAGAAGGTCCCTGGCAAACTTCAGATTGGCCTGGACATGGGCTGACTTAAGCAGGGAACATTTCGTGCGATGCAAGATTTTAAACCATGACGTCTTATGAGTGTATTACTGAAATTGGCCTTGGAAACGATGCTGCCAGCTCTCTTCACGGCATTAACCAACTCCTCCCGTGTAGTTCAGGGCTGATTCTTCACCATTCTTAGCATCATTGATACCCCACGAGGAGAGATCTTCTTTGGAGCCCCAGTCCGAGGGACATTGACAGTCATCATTAGCCTCTTCCACTTTCTGACAATTGCTCCAACAGTTGTTCTTTTTTCACCAAGCTGCTTGGCAATTGCCGCGTAACCCTTTCCTGCTTTGTAAATGTCTACTCTTGTGTCTTTTGACAGCTCTTTGGTTTTGCCTGTGTTTCTACTTAGACTTTGGCCGATTGTGGGGTACACAGGTGTCTTTATGACAGCTAACAACCTTAAACAGGTGCTACTAATTTACAATCATGAGCAGAGTGTAGCTGGACTATTTAAAAGCAAAATAACAGCTCTTTGAGGGTCAGAAATCTGGCTGAGAAGCAAGTGATGAAATACTTATTTGACACAAAAATTCCCAAATTGGTAAAAAAATCATACAATATGATTCAGATTTTTCTTTTCAGATTCTGTCTCTTACTGTGGAAATGCACCAATGCTGAACATTGTAGACCCCTCCATGATTTCTAATAGAACTTGCAAAATAACAGGGTGATCAAATACTTATTGACCTCACTGTATATATAGGGGTTAAACAAGTGTTTGTTGTACTCTTTTTAATTTTGAATTATTGTACTGTGATTAAATTAACTGGGGACGTTTGGAATATCTATTAAAAAAATAAAGATTAATGGTGTCTTAAATTATCATCATAAGAAGTAGAGAATAGATGAGTTGAAAAATTAAAAGGAATTTCAGAAATTCTTTGGTTTGTCTCTTTTTTTTTGCTTTAATAGCAGCACATGAACAAAAACCTGATATGATCCAGTATGATTTGACAATGATCCAACGATCAATCTTGTCAGTAAATTTGCTTGGATTGATTATTGACCTAATACACTACAAAAAAACAGTGTCTTAGATATGTGGACCCCACTTTGTGTATAGAAGTACATTCAATGATTTTAGTTTTGGTTTTGAACATCCAACATAACATCTACAGTATATACATCTGCTTTGAATAAAATAATTAGCCAGCTTTGTCAAAGCACAGAATTTGAATTGTGTAACTCTGTTATATTTGTTAGTTCACTTTGTCCATGTGTGGCACAGTGAGAGTTGCAGTGATGAGAGGTGATGGGTACCTGAGTGCGGGCCTGTCATCCTGAGCTATGTGTGATTCAAACAAAAGTATATCCTTACTGTCTCCTAATCATCAGGGACAAAAGGAAACTCATTTTGACAAATATGCCCTGTCACATCTTTCCCCCTAACAGAAGTGCAGCTTCCATTCAGGAGTTAGACGTAGAGGCTGGTAATACTGCGGCGTGCCCTCTGGATAAAAGCATATTAGTGATGCTTGCAAGGTACTTCACTTACAATGCTTTAGGAATATTTTTCTGATGTATGTCCATGAACTCATTTAAAAAGGAATTTGTGAATTAATTTAAAATGATAATAAGGCTCATTTAGAAACCTGTGAAGTCACAGCTGCCAAAAGGAAGCCTGAAGGTTTCAATAAAATAAAATGCCCTTGAGGTTGCAATGATAAGTTGCAAAATGACAAGTGGCATATGGCTGTGATCCCTGAGGTCAGCCTCCTCCCACAAATGGTGATGTTATACATGATTATTTGAATAAGGTGTTTGTAAATGAACCCTCTCTTGAATACTTTAGCAATTTCTATCTATCTATCTATCTATATATCTATCTATCTATCTATCTAGCTATCTAGCTATCTAGCTATCTAGCGATAGCTTGCTATCTTCTAGCTGAATTATTTTATATTTTCTGAAATAAGTTTCTTATACTCACCAAGGTTGTATTTATTTTAAAAAATTTAGTCAATTTAGTCAATTTTTTTGTGGAAACTTTGATAATATTTTTCAGGATTCTTTGGGTTTTTTATACCTATTATTACAGATCAAGTAGACCAATAACTAATATTGTGAACCGATATACTGTACATGTTAAAATTAGGAATAACAAGGGCTCTGATAAAACTTTCTTTAAATGCGTTTTTATCGGCAAATCGGCTTTGAAAATGACCAATACACATAACAATAACAGTGCTTGACCATGACTTTTTTGGTCTGGAGGTACCAAAAGCCATTTCTAAAAGCAGTGCATGTACTGCTGCATCATGGATGAGTAAATTCGTTTTTATTTTGATCAGGGACTCCCTCAAGCTGAAATGACTCCATGTCTGTCACTGACAGGCCACTTTCAAATGTCAAAAGTGGAAAAGCTTACTACAACTTAATCATTACAGACCCTATATAGTGACTCTTGACCGAGTGGCCAATTTTGAGTTTCTTTTTTGTGGAACTAATCAAGATTATGTAAAAACATTCTTTTGCTATAATAAGATCAATGGAAAACAAGACAAAAAATAACACATAGCCCGGGCTTCTCTGGAATGGAGTTCCATTCGAATGTGGCTTTGTACAGAATCACTCTACACATGCAAATTTAATCATAAATATAATATAACATGGCTCATAACACAGTAAGGAGGCTCCTGCATGGTATCTGGGGTTGCGGGGGGTCTCATACGCCAGCGGTAACGACCTATGTTAACCAAACTCACTTTCAACAAGATCATCACCCTTCTATGAACATTTGTAACCTCTATAAGAACCTGTAATACTAACCCGTGCAAAAATCCATGAGCATTCAGTGTCATTTGTCTTCATATCATGTGGTCTGAAAGGATCATGCGAGCGATCATGAGGCCGCAGAGGGGAGAGGTGATGCCTTTGCTTATAGGAGCGGATGAGCGATGTGTGAAATGGATTTTTGTGCTCTGCTGTGCTCCTTTCACACTCTAGGCTATCATAAGCTCTGCTAATTCAGCTGCATTGCCTCAACCCACGTTAATTATAGACTCATTGACAACAGCTCTTACTCCGGTGCAATCTACCCACCGCGCCGGCTTATTGAGGGTCGACTGAAATGAGATGGAGTTTTATGAAAGCCCCCAGAAACTGCAGCAATGGCCTAAAGCAATGCTGATGATAATTAGATCCTGTAGCAGAGCTGGAAAATGAAGTTAACGCTTTACTTGAACCCTGTAGTCATGAGACATGCCAAGGAATGTCGACTTTCTCTTGTCATAACATCATAATATCAATGTCTGCTACATGACAGAGCAGCTCGAGTCACCATGTGGAATATTATGACAAGTGACAGGCCTTATAAATGCTGTTTACGTCACGAGTGGCACGAACATTTAAATAAAGGTGAACTAAAGAGTCTTACTGATGGTAGAAAGGAATACATTATTTCTGGCATCTACTGTATCTTCACATTTTTTAGTGTTAGTATTTGAATTTATATTTCAGTTCTTGACAGGTGTGTTTTATACAAACAATGTGGGAAACACATCTTACTTTAGATGCTTTAAAGCTGGTATTTTGGTTCTCCATAAAATGTTTTAAAAATAAAGAAATAAATTGTACTCTCGAAAAGTATTAGAATCATGTACACTCCCATGAGATCACATAACCCGCTAAATATTGTTCATTTTGTCTCTGTAGGGCCCCTGTTATTAGATACTTTCGCTTGTGGATGAAAAAAATTAATAATGGCTGACTGTGAAAAATAACTTTAATAACGGTATATATGTAGCTCTATATATGTACCATTCAAAAGTTTGGGGTGGAAAAGATTCTTTAATGTTTGTGATGAAGTCTCTTATGCTCATCAAGGCTGCATTTATTTGATCAATCATACAGTAAGAGCAGTCATGTTGTAAAATATTATCACAATGTAAAACATTCTAAACATTAATAAGTTTCAAAATGATCTTTTTTTTTTAGAATTTTCAGCAGCCATTTCTCCAGTGTTTAGTTTCACGCATTCTTTTTTTCAATATATTATTTAAAATTATTTCAGTGCTGACTTGCTGCTAAACAAACATTAAGTATTATTTTTAAAGGAAAAGTTGTATTTTATATATATATATATATATATATATATATATATATGAAATCACAGTTACTGTATCAATGGCAGTTGTGAGAAAAAGGTTTCATTCTGGTATATAAAATGGGCAAATATGACAAATTAAGAGGACATAAGTTCAAAATTGTTAGAACTAGAAAGTTGCAATTATGAGTTATCCTGTGTAGTCACAAAGACATATTATAAACTCTCAAGCAGAAACAACTTAACTTTTTGAAAATAAACGTATGTATATGCTTTGGTGAAGTATAGAAATAATCAAGCCATTTCACTCAGTCACGTCTATCAGAAAACAGAACGTAAGCTGCGTTTTCTTTGGCTGAGAGGATCACATCAAAACGACGGGAGTGTGAGTGAAATCTATAGCACTCTGATGCAATATAAAGTATCAATCATTTCATGTCGGCCTTTGGGATCAAAGTAAAGGTGTCCAATATTTGAGAGGCAATGTATTACACTTATCTTTTGGCATATTGATTCTTAGCTGGAAAGCCAAACTCATGTTTCCTGAGGTGTGCTTTGCTTCAGTCACATTTGTCTTCATCCATGTCAGGGGCTGACCAAATGAGAACACAGCAAGCAAACACATCTGCCAGATTCCTTTTCTTGCTAAAGGAATTTGCCTTAGTTTTCAAGTCTTGTGACTCTCAGGATATTTTTAAAGGTCAAAAAATGGACTCAAAAGGAACGAACAGAATTACAGACACATTATGGAGGCGTTAAGGCCTCAAAATCACTTGGGAAAGTTAACAGGAGATGAAGTTTTGTTGTTTATTAAGTTCCTTAATCTTGCTTTGGTGGGCAATAGAGAATGTCCACAGAGAAGTTCCAGTCTGCTGTTTTAAAGTCTTTTTTTCCAAGGGTGAGTTGATCCAACAGCTCTGTGATTAAAGTCCTTGGTGTCTCCGTCATGGTTGATGAGCAGCCTCTGGCTTATGAAGGACCATCCAGTGAGGTCTCTCTTTAATTAACTCAATGACCAAGACCAGAGGAGCAGAAATCCTCATCAAAATCCTCAATAAAATAATGGAGGAGTGACAAAACAGCTGCATAGATAATTATGTTTTGACAATCAGCCCACATAAGGGTTATAGGCACAGAAGGGTCCTTCTCTAGCAAAGATATTTGGTCATAATTTGGAGATGTTTTGTCTTTCCTTCTAAAATGGGAAAACAGCAGTTAAGTGTCCCTTTGTGATTGTTCTCTTTTTTTTAGCTAATAGCTTGATGTCTGAGGATGCTTCACTTTCTTCCTGGATTTAAGTTTGAGCTTTTCTAATCCTAGTGATGTGCTTTGTCTAGTGGTAAACTTTGAAGATTTGATAACTTTGAAACAGAGCTTTTGTCTTTTTCTCATCTCAAAATAAATCATGTCTGCAATATTCTGTGACATACTACCATACATCAACACCACCATTTTAGAATGATAGGAAAATTATTATTAACAAATTCAAATTCAACTGTCTTCGAGAAACACCTAGTGATGTTTCTGAATGAACATCTTGTAACAAATCAGTTGAGAAAATAATTCAATGACTCACTCATAACAGAGTAAAATGTTACTTTCTTGTATAAATCCGTGTATTTTAATTATTTAGTCTTAAAGCTAATCACTTTGTTGCAACCTACTAATGAAACTATGTAACCTGCAGTAAGAGGCACTAATAAATCATCACAACAATGTGGGAAAAACTGTGACTGTAACGATCAGGCTGGATGTGCCAGCTCAGGTCTTTGGATGGCACTCCAGCTTTCCATGAACTCTGTGTGTTTTGTATCTGTTTTCATTCCTGGACTCATTTCAATGATGTCTCCGCTCATCCAATATGTTGTCATGGTTTCTCATTCATGTCTCCGCCCACTCATTCGTTGTCATGGTTGTTCACTCTAGTCTCCACCCAGTCGTCTAATCATTCTGTGTATTTATATCCCCTCTTATCTCTGTGAAGTTGCGATAAATTCTGTCACGAGATTTGCAAGCTGTTTATTTAGAACACGGAGCAGAAACAGACAATCATGGTCATCATCGGTGAACAACGATATTAGAGGCAGAGCAAAAGAGTGGTCAGAGTCCGTGCATGAGCCAAGTGAGGAGCAGACAGAATCCAGGGGGCAATACAAAAGCGATAGTGACAACGAATGAGTGGGCGGAGACATGAATGAGAAACCATGACAACATATTGGATGGGCGGAGACATGACTTCATTGAAATGAGTCCAGGAATGAAAACAGACACAAAACACACAGAGTTCATGGAAAGCTGGAGTGCCATCCAAAGACCTGAACTGGCACATCCAGCCTGATCGTTACAGTGAGAAGTCACAGGAAATAGTTATATGCAAGTGTTTTTTATTGGAAATTTATATTATTAAAAATATTTATTGTTTATTAAAATAAAGCTAAAATAAATAATATACTGTATGTTTGATAAAAATATTACCATTAATAACTAGAAATTAAAAAATTTTGAAATGTGGAAATTAGCTATATGTTTCCTTGGCAGCCAACTTAAATAAAACGTTTTTAAATGATGAAAATCAACAACAAAAAAACCCTTTAACCTAATATTTTAAAGAATAAAAATATCAGATAATTCAGAGATTATCAGCATAAAATGCACTCCATTGTTGGCTGGTGGATAAGGTCTGCGATACTGAACCTGCACAATGTGACTTTGATGTGATGCTTAAAGTTTTATCTCCTTGGCTTTTCTGGATGAGCTTTTCTATAAGGCTCAATCTCACCTATGTGTAAGAGCAGGGGATGAGACAGAGAGAAAGAAGTAGTCTGTGCTTTATCCCTCTCTCATCTCTTTTCTTCAGTGCAGTACTTCACTTTTGTTGTGTTAAACCTGGCTTCTTGGTCTAATCCATTCTGGAAATGCACACACTCTGTCTGTCTGACTGTTTTTTATGCCAGACATACAATATGTTTTGGCTGTCTGGACCTCTGCCCAATCAGTTTTCTGTAGCTAGACTTTTCATTTGACGGCCCAAAAAGTTAGATCTTTCCTTGTTGTCGTCCTGACAGCAACCCTGTCTATGAATAAATAATAGCAAGGCTGGTCATCTAATGGCCTGCGGGGCAAATCCGGCCTGTGAATGATTTTTTTACAGCTCTCCGATTGAGGAAATCGACATCTGATGAGTTAAATGTACGCTGTGGCCTTCAGTTAAGATATTGATTCTAAGCTAGGTTTGCTTTAAGACCCACATTTTATATTGGACATCAATGTGCGACTCAGTGCTGCACCAAATATGTGTAAGTAAACAACAATGCCCTTAAAATCAAATACAAAGTGCAAACAAATACAAATTGCTAAGATCTGATAATTATTCTGGAAAATGCATGGTCCTTTTCTAATTTTCATTTGTATTTTCAGTCTGGCTTGAGAGAAATTATTTGAGGAGCTCTGGCTTAGACTGCCGTGGCTTTGTCCCAAATTGCACCTAAGCCCACTTCCAAGTCTATGTTTTGCCATATGGACTATTGGGTAATTTTGCATCTCACGAGTGCAGGCTCGGCAAAAGTAGGGACTTTTTTAGCCCCAATCTGAAAACTAAAATGATAAATGACACACCTTACGGTTTCATGGACTTCACAGATGTGTGCAAACTGAGGCCAGAGACTGCAGACCCACATCAAGTTCACCATTCCACTTAAAGGGATAGTTCACCCAAAACTGATAATTCTGTCATCATTTACTCATTTATCATGTTGTTCCAAAGTTTTTTTCTGTGGAATACAAAAGAAGATATTTTAAAGAATGTTTCGGTTTCCATTCACCTTCATTGCGTGAACAAAAAGTACAATGGGAAATAAAACTGTTTGGTTACCAGAATACCCACTTTTGTGTTCAGCAGGAAAATAAAATGCATATATGTATAGAACAACAAGGTACTAGAACTCCACCACAAGAGGGTACTGTCAGGATGGAAATTTCTCTTCTTCAATACTTATTCAATATTAATAATGCTTATCAATAAACAACTGATCAAAAATGATATGAATTATATATAAACTGCGTCACTGAAATAAGCTCCAACCAAACTTTATTATGCTGTCTCATTCCTCCATATATTTAGTGTGCATTCCCAACCTGTGGAAGTTGCCTCATTACGCTGTAATGTTACTTTAATTGGTCTTTTAATTTGGTTCTGTGGCGTAGCCAGCAGACGTGACCGGCTTGGGGCAGTGCAGCCCTCTCGCAGTTTCTCAGGTGGCAGTGTTTATTGCGCCCACCTATTTGCTTTCAATCTGTCAGCAGCAGGGCAGAGCGCAAAAGAGAGGAGCGGCATTTGGCAAGCCATCTTTCACATGACACCCAAACAGTGTGTCCCATCTGCCAGACAGGCGTCCAGGCCGGGACCAGCATTTGGCAGAGTCCTGTCTGAGACGTAGTTCCCCCCCTCTTCCCATCTCAATTTCTTTCCCCTTTGAGGAATATTTTTTTCCCCCTTTTTTTGTGAGACTTTAGAGAGATGAGGTCATGTGCTTGTTGCATGGCTGAATGAACCTCTGGGTTTTATCTATTTTCAGCTCCGCTGAACTCCCAGGGTTTGCTTTTCTTTCTGGAGAAGGACATTGCTTTCTTTTTAAACAGTGCGAGTGGTTTTAAATGGTATAGTTCAGTGGTTCAGATTTATCTTTTCATTTGGGGAAGAAAAAAAAGAGCAAACACAAAATTAACCCAAAGCGACAAGAGGACTGTAAAATAAACATCAAGGTTTTATCTAACCTCGAGGACTGAAAGGGACTCAATTAGTTATCATTTACAGTGCGCCTGTCACAATGCTAAACACAGCCAGGCCTGGGCCCCCACAGGCTTGTGGATGGAAACGTCCTAATTGGAGGGTGATTATCAAGTTCTCACCTGTCCTTATTAGAGGTGCGAGAGGCCTGCCTACCAACCACAGCTTTCCTGACTCACCCACAGTCAGTGGGCCTGTCTGCCTGGAGCAGGATTATTTTCAACTGTCTGCACCTCAGGCTGCGTTTTACATCTTTCCTTTGAACAACCTCATTTGTGATGTGATGAGGCAGACAGGCAGTTTTCTAGGGGTAGCTTGTGCTTTTAGGCATATGTGTTCAGATTTATGGCATCTGTATGTTGTGGTAACACATGATCACACGTCACAGTAGTGTAATATTTGTTAAACCCATCCTTACTGTCACAGTCAGCCCAGTTCAGGGGATGGCACTTCAGTGCCCAGCGAACTTTCAGTGTTTTATGTCTGTTTTCGTGCTTGGACTCACTCTTACAATATCATTTTGTTATCATCCCGGACTTTCATTCATGTTTCTATGTTGTCACCAAGGGGCAACCTCCCGCTCCATCTAGTGAAACCAACACGGAAGTGATTAAAACTGCAATTCATTGACTAGCCGCTGGGGGCTGGCTCCAAAAGGGAGTCAATCACATTGACTCTCCATGT
>JAUCNO010000082.1:3448291-3508274 GCA_032353835.1 Enteromius viviparus | reverse complement strand
AATCATGATTTTTACTTTACACCTACCTCTGACTAGGCGTAAGATTTAGTCTCAGACGTAGCTTACGCCGAGATGGTTCAACGGGTATAAATTCTACGCAGGACTTAGAACATATTTTACGTCCAGACTAGTCTTACGACCGGGCGTACGTCCAGCTGGTGCAACCGACCCACAGCACTTATTTGAAATATATTTTTTGTAACATATTACATGTCTTTACTGTAGGGATGCAGCGATTAACCGATATCGCTATTAACCGCAATTCAAATCGTCACGGTTAATTAACAGTAAAGGTTCCACTAAACAGATTTTTTCTGTTACACTGGACTGTTGCAGCTTGCGCAAAACTAATACAAAGTTACACTAGTGGTGCACCTTCTTAAATGACACGCTTATAGAGACACGGACCCCCGAGGATACTACACGCATTACTAACTGTGACAGAGGACTAAACAGATCCTTTATTTCCACTGAAAAAAATATTTCTATTTATTATTTTCAAAAGATAAATACGGCCTTGGATGTTTACAAAGCAGAGGTCACTTTTTTAAATTCCAATGTGAGAGATGGACTTTTGTTTATTATTATTTTGTGCTGTATTAATGGTTACTGTGTTATTACTGTTTTAAAAGCCAGTGATAAACACTTTAGTACCTAAAGATTGTTCATGTGATTTCATACATTAGCAATGATAATAATCGTAAAACCGTGATTATTCTTCAGATTATAATAGTACCATATAATTGTGTTTCCTGTGGATGTTTTGAGTGTAATTTCTACACTTCCTTCACCATAGGTAAAAAAGCAGCATCAGAGCCTGTGCCCAAACCCAAGCGGTCCATCAGCACCCCTTTCTTTTCTCTGCTCCTAAAACTCCTGCTCCTGTTAATTGTGGGAGTAGCAAGCGTAACAGTGGTTTGTCAGTTGACTGAACTGAGGAACGAGGCGCTGTGTGTTCCACTCAACAAGCACTTTGAGGAAGCGGTGAGGTGGGCTCAGGGTCTGGAGGTTGTGCAGCAGGTCATTCAGAAAATGTCTGATCTCAGAACATAAGACTGTGTCTGATATGATCCATCCTGCTGCGGATCTGAGCCTCTCGGGTGACGCATTGGGACCAAGTCACAGATCTGTCTGCAGAAATTCCTATGGAATTGTTTTTCCCTTTGCCCTTTTTAAAAAAATAATAATAATCCATGTGAGAACTATGGACCAGTCTGTGAATGAAATCTTGCTTGTATGTCTTCAAACTGCCAAATCGAGAAAGAAAAATGGACTTCAAGAAGCAGTTGATGAATAATAACATTTGTGACCTTTGGAGTCTTATGTAATGCTGTTTCACAACATCTTATAATAAAAGATTTGATTGATTTGGATTATCTTGTGTTTGTAGTCCCTGTGCTATACTTGGTAGCAAAACTTAATCTTAAAGAAACATGTTTATAAGTTTCAGAAATAACTGCTCCCTATCTTTTTAGGGAAGTTTTTACTTAAAATGGGAAAGATTGCTTATTTTCTTTTAGCCTACCAGGAAATTACTATTCATCAAAAAAAAACACTGTCATTGTGATCAATGGACAACAAATTTATTCTCAAGACTATTTTTTATTGTTACTGTTGCAAGGATGATAAATGCAATACATTTACCACAACACAAATAACTGACATAGAAGACAAACTAATTAGTATCTTGTGTATAGTCACAAAGATTTACAATATTACAAGCAAAAAAAACAAATATAATTTCTATGTTTTCTTTACATAAGTTATTGCAACATGCAGTACGCAGATTAAAAGGTCTAAATTTGAGTTTTTCATGGTACAGTTTCTTGATTTCCATGCCTTAAGAAGTTAAAATCACAATACGATAAAATAATATTTCTTAGCAATACAGTACTGAATGTATGGTTGAATCATCACATTTAATTCTGAATTAGAAAAATTCAGAAGTATTTTGTCACAAAAGAACGTGATAAACACTACTAGAGTTATCTCAGCTTTTTGTGACACGATGAGTGATTAATATTTCATATCGAGATGCACTGTGAAGCTTTACTCTTTTAATAAAATCTACAAACCAATATCACAGAGATAAAGGTGTGAACGGTGCCTGCCTGCTGTCTCGTGCCTTCCCATACTCCCTCTGCAGCATGAAATCCACGTTTCCAAAAACATGCTTTTGTAAAGCCTCATTCACGGTGACCCCAAGAGTGACCTCTTGAAAGACCTCACTGATGGAGAGCTGCAGAGGAACAGCAAACAAACAAAAAAGTAAACGTAGATAGTCTCTTTCCTCGTTGCTAATAAGCATGCGTATTTACTAGAATATTAGCCATTTACTAGTAGTAATTAAGCACATATTAATGCCCTATTCTATGTGACCTTATTCTACATCCCTAATCCTACCCAATACCTAAATCTAACAACTACCCTACTATTAATACACAGAAAATTAAGAATTTATTAAGGGAAACATTGTAGTTAATATTGTATACGTGTTCCCTATTCCAAAGTGTTTAAAGATGTTTTATTTCATAACAATCACAAAAATTTTACAAAATTAGGTACAAACGTAAGGTTAAGCAGTTAAAATATCTATACCTGTTAGTGCTTGAAAGGTTGGAATAAATACAATTTTGTTTGGAAGTTTTTTTTTTAAAAGAATTCTCTTATCCTCATCAAGTCTAACTGTTTTCAACAACATTCAGTAAAAGCGGTTAACTATTTCAATGCATTTTAAAATGTAATTTATTCCTGTGATGGCAAAACTGCATTTTTCGCAGCTGTTATTTCAGTCTTCGGTGTCACATAATCCTTCAGAAATCATGTTTAATATTTCACGGTTTACAATGATAATAATGAAATGTTTCTTGAGCACCGTCAGCTTATTGTGATGATTAGGATTCCTGAAAGATCATGTGATTGGAGTTAAGGCTTTACTATCACAGGAATACATTTTTTTTAATATAGGTAAATGTTATTATTTAAAAAATTAAACGTTTATTCCAAACGTCTAGCACAGGGGTGTCAAACTCAATTCCTGGAGGGCCAGGTGTGTTTAATTAGGGTTGCATCTAAACTCTGCAGGGCTCCGGCCCTCTAGGAACTGAGTTTGACATCCCTGGTCTAGCATAATGTGTCAGAATTTATAAAAATATATTAACATGGGAATTAAAACAAATTCCTTCTCACCTCTCGGAAGTGGAACTTCTTGAACATGGCAATACTGATTTTGTTATCCAAACCAATCTTGACTTCAAACTTTTGAATCCCAAGTTTATGGACACCTGTGGAGGTAAAACCCCCCCAAAAAGTACATATAAGGAGTAGTCACAACTAATAACAGCTCTTTAAGCATCAGCTTTGTCCTACCGTAGTACATCATCATGCGTGTTACTTCTTTCCCAAGTCCCTTTCCTCTGTAGCAGGGCACTAAAAATGATTTGATGTTACTTACAGGCCCAAGCCAATCTGAATGAAATAAAATGCTCTGAAACCTCTATAACCTGCAATCATGATCTCCAATTCAGCCAGGGAAGGATCGCTGGGGTCAGTGAGGAAAATATTAACATCTCCCACCATGCACTCTTGCTCCGGTATACTCGGATCTGCCCATTTCTGTTTATCCAAGATGATGAAAGTGCACTCTGAGAAAGAAAAGGTGCATGATGAATAAATACAAGAAAGAGATCATGAATATTGACCGTGTGCTTGAATGTCAACAGGACAGATATTCATGTGAAAGGTGTAAACTCACTGTCATCATCTTCTCTCCAGCATCTTTGCATGTCATATTCCTGCTCCAGTGTCAGGGGCTCTGATGCAGTGAGCTTCTGCAGTTCAGGAGAGCACATCCATTGATGATACCTGGAAATAGAGGTTAGAAGAGGTTCAAATGAACTGAGACCAAAACACCCAAACCCACAGAGATATGCTGGAGCTACTTATTAATACCTGGGAACATGATCTGCATTGTAAGGTACTAATAAAACCTTCTCCCCCTCCAGTAATGTATCTTCATTTATCCGCATTATAAGCAGCCTGTAAAATAAAGTGTTTTTAGGCACATATCTTTGTTCCCATTAGCAGTATAGCATCTTTGTCACCAGCGTACCTCAGATTCAAACTCGGATACAGAATGGTCGCTTAAATTATGTCCATCTGTTTTATTTGCGTATATAATCAACGTGTCATAATAGACCAAACAGACAGCATCACAATAGTACGAGTTTCAATGAATTCAACTCACATAAACAGCGTCGCATATGAACTACGTCATCAGCACGCGTAGAAACTAGCGTGCGTTTGTATTGTGAAACGCGAGAGGGCGCAAGACTACAGCTTTTCGTTAAAGAGTTATACACAATTGCACTGTGTAATTGATAATGTCATTAATTGATGTTAATTGAAAGTGTAAATAATTTTTAGTTTTAAAATAATTTTAGGATTAAAAATAAGACCATCCAAATTAAGGCAAATAAATAAATGATTCATGTGCATATTCTCAGGACAATAAACATTTACAAAAAAATCCCCCGTGTTCTCAATATAAATTTTCACATTTTAAAATGCAATTCCTAATTACATAATCTTTCAGGAAGTGACATCATTTTGGAGGGAAGCAACATTAAAACAGCACCAGAAGCCTAAGTATCTATTACTTTTATATTATTTAGTAATTTGGCAATGACATTTAGACAAGTTAATTGTGAAATTCAGACAAACCATTCAAGCAACGTTATATCTATAACCCTGTAATGCTATATAACATAAAACTACAGTGAAAAATGTAAAAATAATATTTATTATTGCAGCTTAAATAATAAAGGATGTATGTCTAGGTCCTAAACTACATGTACCTCATTATACACTTTTTCTGTTTGCTCCCCTACTTATATTGCAGTTCATTTTCTCATAAGTGAATAAGTGAATGAGAACTAAATGAGAATATATATACATATGTATATGTATATGTATATATATATATATAAAACAAAATAACTATGATTATTATGATTGTTCTGCAGTTCTTGCATATTTAATCATTCTTGATGTAACACATGAGAAGCAATTAAGTTTGTGCACAATTTCTTCTCCTTCTATAGCGTAAACAGCACTTCTGGATTATGTAGCCTGAGAAGTTCTTGCTATATTATAAATGCCAACATCACTGTGTATCATAGATGCAGCAGAATGTAATGTGAAAATCCATTACATGGATTCAGATTTGGAATATATTGCAATGTATGCAGTATTTAAGTGTAACCTTTACTAAATTATGTTTCCGGACATTTAAATGATTATTGTATTAGTTTATGTGAGAAAAAATAGGTAGGTGTTTTAAATTTTGTATGTAAATGTTCAACTATTTCTAACTATAAAATAAAGCATACTGTTATAATAGAACTAAAAGAAACTAGAATTAATATGTAAAAATATTTATACAAAAACATGTAATTCATAATTTAATTATTGTACTCATTAATACTTATATAACATAAAACAATAATAATTAATACAAAAATGCAAATTACATATTGCAATATATCACAAATGGGTCTTTTAATGCTCAAAATATTCTTGTAGTGTATCATTCTTCTTGTCCTCACATCCAAGTCACCTGACTGGACATATCTTCCCTTTTCTATTCCAGTCATTCTGCACAGTTAGACTGATTTAGCCTGATTATATATAACGTTTACATTGGACCCTCCTTTTGTGGTTCTCAGATGTAATATAAAGACTGGGATGTTGATGATCATGTTATTATTGTACCATCGCATTGAGATAGTACATGTTGTACCTTGGCTTCAACTGACTCTGAATGAAACCAGAACATCCTAAACCTATTCCGCAATTGTTCACCATTTGCTTAGGATGTGATCATTTCAAATGATCTTAGAAACAACACGTTCTTTCTTAATCTCTATGATGATTAATCCATTTTGGGAAGTGAGCATCTATTGTGGAGTGGAAACTGGGTCGGAGCAGATTGATAAGGCACCAGGATGAGCAGTGTTAGAGGCTAACTTCATTTTGAAAAGGGCACTTTGTCATGTATCTGAGTGAACAGGGCAGGTCTGTTCTTAAAGTGACCATCATATATATTTCCCTTCACCCCTGTCTAAAGTGACACTCTTTATGGACTGCCGGTGTGTTGGCCCCCATGTTTCTGTCATCGCCCTCATGCCAGTCATCGATGGTGTGACAGTGACGAGCTATCAGTCAGTGCTAATGAAAGAGAATCATTCAGATCACTCGCTGAGAAAGCGTCTATCTTTCCTCTTCTCTAAAATTAGTCTAATGGAGTCCCCTCGGTCTGGCTTCCTCTGCGGTAATGAATTAAGTGACATTGAAGAGGCCATAAGTATGTGGGGTCCTACGGGAGCCGCCTGTGAGATAGACTCCCAAGCGGACCAGACGATCTCTCTCTATCTTGTTTGTATGTCTGTAGATACAAATAAACACAGAGAGAGTTAACAGGTTTAGAGGGAGCTAAAGAAAAGCAAATTTTTTTCCTCCAAAAAAAATAAATAAATAAAAGAGGCATGAGGTTTTAAGGTAAGATTATTTTTCTAATTAATATTTCCCATCTTAATGATCCTTCCCCACATGCCCTGTTGCACTGCAGGGGAAAACACACAAGAGAAATCAGCTGAATATGTGAATGGAGAGTCGATGATTGATGACTGTCCTCTCTTGTAATTTCAGAAATCTGCTGAAGGTGTGTCATTTATTGTGATGGCTTTATAAGCAATAATACATGAGCATCTGTGATACAGGCGTTCTTGTGTCTAACAGCAGGCAAAAGATGATTTTATTAAATTTAAACACGTCAGTTTTCCCACAGACTCTATCATCACCTGCTAAGTAGGGTGTCACGGCAGGATAGCAACACTTCAGCAAAACCTGCTTTATTGATGTGCATGAATATACCTTTTATATTAATCTATAAATTGGGTGAAACGTGCCAACTATAAGAGATTTTATTGCATTGTTGTCATTTAGAAACTGATATCAGTTGTCAGGTAGGAGTAGGTCGTATATTAAAATTATTATATTAAAAATTATATTATATTAAAAAAATTTATTGCATTGCACACCTTGTAATTTAAGAGGTTCAATTAGTTTTTGTGAATGCTAAAACAATAAGAATATATTTTTGCTGTTACACAATTCTAAACATTTGCGAAAGATTTCACTATATACTACTGTTCAAAAGCCCTCTTATTCTCATTTGCATTTATTTAATCACAAATACAGTGAAATACAAATATTGTGAAATATTATTACAGTATAAAGTAACTGCTTGAGGCTTTCTATTTTTAATATATTTTAAAATTGTATGTATTCTTATGATGAAATTTAACTTTTAGAAATCCTTGCTGATTTGGTCAAGAAATATTTCTAATTATTATCAATGTTACCAATAGTTGTGCTGCTTAATATCTTTGATAGTATTTAATATTCATGAACAGCGTTAAATTGAAATATAAATCTTTTGTAAAATTGTAAACGTGTACACTCTTACTTTTGATTAAAGAATGCATTTATTATATTTTTTGTAATTAACATAAATGCACTTTGTCATACATTTCACTTGCTACAATGCTTTAATATATGACACATTGCTTTTTACAGTTCCTCTTAATTAGTTTAATATTTAATCTGATATACCTTTTACAGAAAAAGCATGTTGGCACAATGTATGTATTTGTTTTTTAATGGAAAGTTTCTATTATTTTTATGAAGTCAAGACTTAAAGGACAATTATTCTCCAGAAATTGAATTTTAAAAATAAACCTACCTCAAGAAATATGAATAAAAAGTATAACAGCTAGCCCCAGAGTGCTTTGAAACACTTTTCATTCCCATGTAAGAAAATAATAACACCACTGAATAATAAGATAATTACTGTTTATCGCATCTAACCTTCATAAGCCTCTTTGCTGTGATATTGTCATACTTGAAATCATGCCCTGAAATATCCCCTCAATTTATTCCATCAAGAGATGAATGCAAATGTTAACATACTCTGATGTGAATTGTAATTTTCTCATTTCTTGTTGTTCCTATTTTGCATCATGCAAAAAAAAAAGAACCACTCATTTTTGCCCTGAAACCGTATAAAGGAATAAATGCAAGGTAAATTGGTGTGAAATGTGGTCCTCAAACTTTTGGAAGTTATTATGTTTATGAAAAGCTGCTGTTGTAATTTCAGGATTTTTTTCTGCAATTCTGATGCATAAATTCAACACATCCTGCTATAGCTTGGGTGATTTTCAGACGTGCGCCACTGTTCCATTGGCTGCTTTGAACTTTCTATGTCTAAATCCTGTCCAAAGGTAGAAGCAAAACCACTGCAAGGACTAGAGACAGCTCAGTGCTTTTGTGACATCTATCACTTATACTAAGCCAGCCTATTCCATTATGTCTGGGATTCACAATGTGTGCTGGAGCTTCATGCAACTAACAAAACTATAGCAAAAAATCAGGCATGATTTAAAAGTGAAATATAATCTCCTATTAATTGATTTTCCTCCTGATATGTTCCCTTATTATGCTTAATTTAAGCAGGGATTTTTATGTTATACCACAACATTCATTTAAAAGCCAAATGAAACGTTGTGAAATATTTAATTATTTTTGCCACTGTTGACAAAAATGCAAATGAATCCATTAAAGTTTAATAGCCTAAAACTATTGCGAACCCTCTCAGAGAACAACTGAACATAATTACACTTGTGTTTTATTATTGCATATCCGTCGCAATAATTTCCATAATCAGATGGCATGAGATGTTTTTTTTTCCCACCACATAAAATTAAAGTCAATGCAATAAAGTACAAAATTAATCATACATGTAATATAAGGTTTCTAGGCTATGCATGTTCCACAAAATATATTAGCATTTATTTTTATATGTTCCACATTTAATATTTGCTGTTATAATTACATTAACAAGCAAGATGCGCAGTCATTTCAGAATATCAAAGTTTAATATTTTTTTGTGGTGTAATTAAAAAGCCATCAAGACTCAAACTTGTGTCCGTTTTATATTAACAGTGTTAAGTTCTTAATATACAGTATGCTATTATGAACCTAATTAAATATCTGGGGACAGCAGGTTCATCAGAAATAGGTATTATATTTGTAATATATATGCAGTTAAATTAAGAACGTTACAGCGTATTCTAACAATCTTAATATATTCAACATGTCTGTTGAACCAGATGTTGGAGCTAGCATCACTTGCCTTCTGTTTGTAATTCAGTTCAAAATGTTAAAACAGACTTGAGTTATTTGACTTGAGTTCATTCACAGCATTCACTCTCACTCTGCTGCATCTGTCTTTGAGATATGATGGCACTTGTTTAAATATGAATTAGTCTACTGAACATAATGTCTGATTGCATGGTCCCTTTAATTGAAGAATCTCTGTGTTGTTAGGAGTATATGTCATTCTTCAAACTCTGCTGTTCTATCTAAACGATGTGCTCTGATATTTTCATATTGTCATTTCTGCAATCTCTCATGGGATAGCCGTATAGCATGGCTGAGTGTGCTGCGTTTAGGAGAGTTTTTTGAGGTATTGAGGCATTGTGATGGCGTAGTGGGAATGCAGCAGGATGACGTGGCAGATGGTTTATTAGAGCTGATCTCAGCTGGAAGGCCTGAATTACTGAGGGGACAGTGACACTCTCACAGCCTGTTGCAAGACACACACACACACACACACACACATCGTGGACACAACTTGGCCACTCACTGATCCCATAGAGCGTTTCCAGATCACACAGTGATCTCAATGACCACATATGCTGGACACATATTCATCACGCATTAAACATGTTAACCACTGTCCATTCATGGAAACTTATCAAAACATTTCTGAGCTTTCCTTGCAAAGGTGAATATTTTTCGAAATTACATTTTTTGTTTTTACAACTTGGGATTCGTTATTATATAAATTCCATCCAAAGGTTTTGGATCACTAAGTGTTTATTCTCACTAAAGCCCTGCTGTTCACACCAAGCACGAAAACGATAAGGATATATTTTAAAATGCACTTGAGCTTATGATGAACAGACAAAAGCCGTGTCTCACTTAGAAAATCATTCGCTGGTGAAACAGAAACAGAAATATTGTTAAATATTACAATTTGAAATAACTGCTTTCTATTTTAATATATTTTAAATTTAAAGTTGGCAACACCAAAGCTCCAAAAATATATTTATATAGTATGTGACATTTCGAGCAAGCAGGTTCTTCATCAGACAAGATAAACGATGTTTCAAGCACCCATTTGAGATTGATGTGTGTGCTTTAGTTTGCTTTTTAATATAGCTATTTTAATATGCAATGTATTTTTGTAATGCAAAGCTACATTTTTAGCGGCCATTAAGTCTTTAGTGGCACGTGATCCTTCAGAAAGTTTAAATATACTGATTTGGTAATCAATTATTAATTATTATTATCATCAATGCTGAAAACCGTTGTTCTACTTAATATTTCTTGGAAAAATGTGCTACATTTTTTGGGTATTCTCTGATGAATAAAATGTAATAATGAAAAAAGATTTATCTGAAATATATATTTTTTACATTATAAATGCCTTTGCATGATTTGATCATTTTTATACTCATAACTTTATAGTTACTTACATATTTTTAATGTGTCATTGTTGAATAATAAACATTTTTTTACATTATAAATGTCTTTACTTGAATTGAAATCGAATTAAAACCTTTACTGCTCCACATTTTTAATGGTGTTAATGCAGTAAAAACCATTTGTATGTTAATTACTTACTAATAAAGTATAAGTATTGTAACTCTGGTTGTTTGAAATTGTCTAAGCCAATGGTGTGAGTTTATGCAACCAATGACAGATAAGAGATAGACAGTCTTCAAGGAAACCTTTTAGCAATCAATTATTTCTTCGGTTGTATTATTGGCACAGAAACTAGACGCTTTAGCTAGTCTGAAACTATAAGGATTAGTAATGGATTGCGTTATACACTGGCCTCAAATGCAAACCACTTACAATGACTGTGATTGGGTGACCTCCGAGGAAAGGACAGATGGTGGTGAGAGAGAGGGGTCTTAGCGATCACACTGTTCACCCAGGATCACAATATCAATGGCGGGCCATAGCCTCTTTCAGGATGATATGCCAGGCGTACTTTGTCTTTGGATTGTCTGATGTCTTTTGGAGGACACTCGCCACAAACACAGCTAATTAGAGGTAATAAAGACTCACACATGAGGGAGAAAAACACACTTGTCAAAACGGCCTCACGCTGGGTACAATATTGCAGTGCATGGGAAAAAGCTGTCTCTGTCACACAAGGGCAGAGCAGAGAGGGGAAGTGGACGAGCCATTCATTCATATATCTTTGCTGTAGCTGTAGTTTAATGACAGTTAAAAATGAGTTATATCCCACTCACGAACACAAAGCATTGCATTCAATCATACATAGTTCCTGTGCAAAACTATTTTAATGTTTGTTTTTTAACTGACATAGCTCCATTTTGGGCTTGTTACTCACAGCCCAGCTGGCAGCCAAGTCAAATAATTATTTTCATTGAAGTCAGAGCCGATTGATTAAATTTTTCTAATTGTTAACCAACTCACTAAACTGAAACCTTCCATTCTTTTAATCAAAGTGATATCTTGCAGTAATTAGATTGTTTTACTTCAAATGTAATTAATGATGAAGAAAATTAAACCGAAACTCTAAAAACACAAGCAGAAATGATAAAAAGGTTTGTGACAGTACAGTGGCAGGACAAAGTATATAACCTTATTGGTTGTTGTTGTTATAGTTTTATTTTTTATTTTTGCATTTATAGGTCATAAAATAACATCTGATCTAACTATCTGAACCCATTACAACAGTCACTTTTAAGATCATTTTGCACACTGAGGATAATTAAGAGCCAGGGAGTGAAAACTTTTGAACCTGATGATATTTTGCTTAAATGTACACCTTTCTATCCATCAGAAGCTACAGAAGTTACAAACATGACAAAATGAATACAATTTACCCTGATCACCATTTTCAAAATGTTTACATCCCTATCTTTTATTGAATTATTTCTTTTTGGGTAGCACTGGAAATAGATGTGTGTAATTCCATTATCTGCCCTCAAAGTGAAATGATGAATATCATAAGTCATAACAATCATACAGCAACTGTTGCGAATGGTTCAGATATGCAGAATATACTGGAAAACCAATGAATGTGCAGGATCTGAATGATTATCTGTACAACAAGGTGAAGTTCACCTACTACTCCACAGCACTGTGAGAGTTTTATGGGATGTGTTCACTAACTGTTTGTGAGTTATTGTCAATAGTTTGTGAGTTTAATGACAAATTAATGCAGAAAACCAACCACCCAACCAATTATTTTTCCTGCCACTATAAATGGATAGAAACCTATTTTTATACCACATTGATGAAAATAGTTTTTGCGCTGTGATTTTTAGGTTTCTTTTGTGTCATGATATGCTATTCTATACACAAATACAAAAGAGTATTATATTGTTACACCAGAAAAAAAACTTGTGTGTATTATTCATGCATTATTCATTGAATGGTTCATCATAAGGGATTGTCAATAGAGGGCTAATCTCTAACTAAGGCTTAGTTCTGGGGAAATGAGGTCCATTTAATGAGATATGTAAAAGATAATTATGATTATGACCCCGAGATGCAGAATTCTCTGCATAATTGAAGATGAAATTGCAAGAGGAGACATTGTAGCCCAGAGGCAAGACAACAAAAGACCAATGAGGAGAAACGCTTATTAGATGGGTGGTTACAGAACAGTGACTCTGCATTTTTCAGAGATCAAACTCAACTAAAGTTGAGATTTTGTCACACTTGTTGTACAAAGTTATGTAGACGAATACAATAAAATGATAAAGTACCTGTCTAAAGATTACTTAAATATAAATACCCTTGGAAATTGGAATTGGACATTGGAAAAAAATGTAATTTAATATTCTGATATGCTACTTTTTTTTTTTTTTTTTTTTTTGAAAGAATGTGCACAGTAGAGCGTCAGTGGTCTTTACATGCAGATTGACTTGGGTTCAATTAGAAGAAGATTAAAATTCAAAACAGATATTAGATTCTGATATATTCTGATATTATTTTTCATGATGCAAGGCTGACTGGTTTGATACACACTTTTAGAGTCTTTATAGGAGAAGATAACCTCATAAACCTGGACAGTTATATCAACTTAGACATATAGACTGTAAAAAATTAGTGTAATTTTTAACTGTAAAATCTGTATAATACGATACGATACGTCCGATACATAAAGATACGTTTATGATTTAAAATGGGCTGCAACCAAATAACTGAATTTGAACTGAACTGAATTTTTGTTTTATGTACAAATCATTTATTGTAGTTAACAAAAAAATAAGCTATTGTTTGATATATTAACACATTTAATAGTGAACAGTCAAAAAATTGGTGGATTCGATTTGTTTGAG
Source organism: Enteromius viviparus (assembly GCA_032353835.1). Taxonomy (NCBI): domain Eukaryota; kingdom Metazoa; phylum Chordata; class Actinopteri; order Cypriniformes; family Cyprinidae; genus Enteromius; species Enteromius viviparus. Next base: position 3,494,763 of record JAUCNO010000082.1, on the reverse strand, counting down.
TCTGATCTTTTCAGTGAATCTGAACTTATGATAGTTAGATGGTTTGTTTATGATTTATCCTTATACCACAAGATCTTTAAAGAAAAAATGTATTCGTTACCTTTCCTCTAATTAAAACATTACACAAAGGATGAAAGAAAGTTGAGAAGGACTCTCTTGTAAGCCCTTTTCCTGTTTCCGCCAGGAAGCTGAGGAGTACTGACAGAACTGACAGTCCATGTCTTGGACAACAATTACAACCTGACAAAGACCAGCTTCTGGAAATAAGGTTCAACCTTTTCTCCTGATGAGTGCCATCTGATGGAAATCAAATGGGAGGATGAGGACAGTGCTTGCAGGCCATGTACGGTCACAGAACTCAGGACTGATGCTCTATGACAATGCCAATCCCTTTTGTTCCTCATTTGATGGATTGACTGAATAATTTATTCATGCAGTATGTAGAAGTGTGACTATGTTTCTCTGTTCCTAAAGTTATACTGTGCTGTCTGACAAGGAATCATTTTAAATGAATAGCTCAGCCAAAATAAAAATTAGAAAAACATTTCTGACTATCAGGCCATTGAAGATGTAGGTAGGTTTGTAGATGGGTACTTTCAGAATGAGAGTCCAAACAGCTGATAACATCACGATTCCAGTCAATCAGTTATTTGAAGCTTTGCACTTGCAGGAAACAAATCCATCTTTCAGGCATTTTAACTCTAAGCTATCACTTCTGGGGCCTGTTGCATAAACGTAGCCTTAATTTTAAGACAGTGTCTTAAGAGCTAGTCTGACCAGCTAGCAGAGTAATCTTTTCTTTTATTATTTACCTTAGACTAATATACATTTTTATGTAACTGAAGTCTTAGCTGACTAACTTTTAAGACTAGTCTTAAAACAAAAACTAGCAACTGGCCCCTGATTCAGATGGGACATCCTTTTTTTTTTTTCTTTGGTGGCACCCTTTCACTAAAAAGGATCCATTGGTATCCAAGCGCTGTCATGCAAAATTTTTATTCCGAAATAAACTTCTGAGTAAGAATGAATACATTTTCAGTAAATTTTGGGGTGAGCAATTCTCTTGATGCAAAGGCTGTTCAAAAGTTTAGGCAATTTAAATATGTTAATTTATTCTACATTTAAAAAGGCATTAAATGTACAAATACATTTTAAAAAATTAAAAATGTTTATATTAATAAAACATGTATTTTTTATAATAATATTATGTAATATTTATATATGTAATTAATAAATGTACTAATGTATTGTATTTTATATATTAAATATTATTGAACAATGTTTTTTTTTATAAATATTGATAAATGTAATAATAATATATATATACTTTTTATAAAATATAAAATTTCCTAAGTGTATATATTTTCCTAAGTGATAGCTTAACACATCACTATTATAGCTTTCAGCAGGGTAAGGTTGAGCTTCATTGGAATCAACTGTCAAGTCTTCTGTGCTTTATAGCACTTTTTGCTTTTGCTTTAGCTTTTTGTGCCAACCCTAAAAGAGATGGACACATGATTCAGTCTAAAAAGGTTTACCTGTCTCATAATTCAATAATTCAGTACCAACTGCTCAGTATATCCTCACTTGACTGGATGGGATGCTCTTTGGGGTTCTATCCATATCTGCCACTCTACCAAGTGTTCAAGCACCATGACGGCCTCATAAACATGTTCATTAAAACCAGGTCAAGCCAAATATAGTCATGAAGTTTAACGACTCTCATTTCTTCATTAATGGTGGCACGTGTTTGAAAAGGGGGGCCCTGGAAGCGGAAAAGCAATATTTTGCACTTGTGCATCCATTTCTGCTCTAATTAATTTAGCTTCTTAATTATGCTGGTTTGATTGTAATGCATTCAGTTGATTAATGATGCTAAAGAAAGGTTTCACTCTCATCTGGAGAGCAATTATCAGTGCACCCGAGCTCTAGTGCACCTGTCAAGCTCTGAACTCAACTCTCTTATAGTCTTCTTCTGTCACATTGCTTTTAGAAAGGGCCTAATGGTTCTGGCTCAAACGCAATAACAGTATTTTTAGGACATAATAATGATGATCTATTAGATTGAGATGGGCACAACTTGACTTTATTTCAGCCAAGTCTTTATTGATTGAATGAAACCTAATTACAGCGGGATGTAGACTATTAATATGTTTAAGTTATAACAATGTGCTTGATCCATTCAGTCACCAGCAGTGGATGCTATACTCTATGAATCTTTATTTGTGTGATGCTTTTAAGGTCAATTTGACACCTAGTAGGAAAAAAATAACCCGTAAGTATTAATTTTGTTATTAACAAATGTCAATCTCTATTTAGATGGTCATGTGTCTACGTGCTGAATTGAGGGTGCTTGTTTGTCTGGGCCGGTTTACAGAAATAGATGCTAAATGCGGATGGATGAAAGAGGAAAGAGGATGAAAGGACTCGTCACCACTTTCTTTTAGCCTTTTTTCAATATTTTTCTATTGTGTGATGACACACGCGGTCTTCAAATAGCAAACCTTTGAAATCTAACACCCTTCAATCCACTGAACTACAACAAGTGACAGCAACTAAAGACAGACAAACTCTGCTGGAATATGCTGTTATGTGACAGTATTCCAGACCTGTATAAAAACACAGTCTTCACATACATAGTGTCCTCAAAAGGTCAAGCAAAAAACAGTATATAACTGTATATAACAGTTTCACCAATCAAAATAATTCTTTTGTTCAGAAAAGACACATTGGTTTTACTTTATTATGACGGTTATTTTAACACATTTTGTTGACTATAAGTAACACTGGATCTCTAATTAGAGTGTTAGTAGATATATATATCAGTGTACTGATATTCTACTGAGAGTTAGTTGACTTGTAGGTGCAAAGTTACTTATTGTCAATGGAGAGGGACAATCAAAAGCAACAATCAAAATAATAATATAATGATACATTTAAATAATCATAAGTAACAAAAATCTTACACTGATACAAAAAATAATTAGAGGTTTCTACTCATCACAAAATATTATGCAGAACAAATTTTGCACAACATTAAAAAAATGTTCTCTAAACGAGCTTTTATCAAAAATCCAAAATTTTGAGAAATAGTTCATATGACTTAATTTGTATTTACTATAAATATATAATGCTATACATTCTTGTATGATAGCTTTGTGTCATTTATTTGCTAATAATTGTTTCTATTGCTGTGAATTTCAAATAAAATATGGCACCTGTGACTGTGACTTTACGATAATCCTGAAAAAGTTATTGATGTCTAACCTAAACCATAGGTGCTATATTTAATATTATTACAACAACATAAACTTCAGTTCAGTGTAAGAGCAATAGAAAACAGGTTTGGAATGACATGAAGATGAATGAACAATGAGTTTTTAGCTTTGGTTTTTAATGTCATTGCATGACTCTTACTCTAAAAATGAAACAAAAAACATATCAGTTTTCGTGACAGTGTGGTTTAAGAAACTGTGTTAGGTGCATCATGTGCATGTATGCGTGATGGGCAGTGTATAACTCTGCAGGCGCTCTCCTTCCGTGTGGCGTGCAGATGTAATCAGGGCGTCTCTCTGCAGGGGCGTGATGAGCTCATTAAGATGGATCAATCTGAGGAAGCAGCGCCTGCTGAACTGATAACGCCACATCCATGTCTGATACCTGTTCCTGCCATCCTGGCTCCCCATCGACCAGACATCAGGGCACACTGACATCCAGAGCTTTTCAGCATTACTGCTCCCCTGGAGGGATCGCAGGAGTCTTTCATCTGAGCCCTGACGGCGGCGGAGCAGCTCTTTGATCAGTGTTATTATTTAGACGATTCGTCATTTTGATGTGTGGTTAGTATGTGCCTCTCACACAAGTTGGCAGGTTTCGTTGTGAGTTTCCTGGGGGTAAAAAGAAAATCCAATCAGAATATACAAGATCAATGGTAACAGTTCGATCCATATTTTTAAGTGTCAGCTCCATGGTTTGGTTTCAAATTGTAAGTGACACGAACAATAGCACATGTCAGATGCATGCAGAGACTCTACCAGCAAAGGGAAAATATGGAGTCGGATTCCGGAGGGAGAAAAAAAGAAATAACATGTTAGCAGATGTATTAATTCTTCCGCAGCTGCGGCTATTTTTGGGCGACGGTTAAACGTTTCATCCTACATATTGTGACAGATCGATGGGAAAATAAATAAATAAATCGGATAGACATAGCCAACGAAACCTATCTGTGGGTATTGGTGTCTGTTGTGAGTTAATAGGATGTCAGTGAAGATTGATGGCCGTGCCGTAGGGGGAAAAGAGGCTTGGAGCTGTGTGCATTTATGAAAATGGGCCGAAAGGACGAGAGGTGTGCATTATTCTCAAACGTCAGAGCGCTGGATTCTGATATTATCTGTTCTGGTAGAATTGGAGCTTCATTTATTCATGCTAACTAAAGTCTGTTTGTATCTGTGCTTTTTTAAGGAGGATGCTGGACTTAAGGGTGTAAATACAGTACATTTTTGGTGTGTGTGTGTGGGCATAGACCAAAATGTAAAAAAGGTCAAAGGTCAACATCGGGACAGTCAATAACCACCAGGAAACAAATTCAAATCGATAAGCAGATGGGCACGAACAGGAAATAAATCAGTATCGTAAGAGCTAAACCTAGAGCAAGGCACAAATAAAATGCCCTCCTGTCCTTTAAACCTGTGTGGTGTTATTTTTTTCTGTTATGCAAAATATCTTATATATATATATATATATATCCTTGTAGAATTTTACTCAGATTTGTACTATAAACAACAGCTAACAGTGACCAGATTTGTCAGGCTGTATCAAATACTTACAAAGTTAATTTTTTTACAAAAAAAACCTAAAAAAAAAAGCTAAATAACCCAATAAAACACAATAAAAACATGGTAACATAATAAAAATCGTGATTTTTGAACTAAAAAACTGAATGATCTGTTTTTGCAAATAACCTCTTATATACTCTAAGATGAAATAGTAATCCTAACCTCTCCCCCACACCTACAAATAAACCTATCAATACTAGAGGAGTCATAATCTGGCAGGGGATCAAAATTCGGCACTACACCTGTTTCAAACTGGAGCTTATCACCGCCTAAGTGCAACACTGTCACGTGAGCTGCCAAGTAAACATACTAATAAACTCAGACAAATAAAGCTGTATATGTGACAACACCGTTTGAAAATATCAGTTTTCAAATTGCACAGGATGTTAAAAATTTTTTGAAGTCATAACATAATATTTTGCATAAAATTGTGTAAAATTAGCCTTTACTAATCAAAAATGTACCCGTAAATCATATTTTTATGTGAAAAGGAATAAAAATTGTGTGAGTTTTACTGCCTCCATTTTAACTGGAAACTGCAGCCATTCGTATATATAGGTACATTTTTTCAGTTTTGCAGAAATGTATGAAGAGCCTATTAGTTAAATATAGTAAGTTGTCACAAACCTGGTTTTCTCAACAAAAACCCAAAAGGATTTTTTCGCTGGATTATTGCAGAAAATAAGCTATGTTACCAACAAAAGTGTAGTTTATCCCTGTAATCATTACAAAAGAAAACGAAATACCGTCTAAACAAAGGTTTACCTTACCTTTAGCTTCCAACAACTCTTTCGGTCCTTGTTTTAAAATACATTCGGTGCAACATTTCTGCAAAAATATATCATGTTGCTTCTGTTTTACTGACACTAGTGTTCATAGCAATTAATAATTTCTTAATTTAATGCATAGGTAAGTTTTTGGAGTTTGGCAAAAGTATAGATAGAAGCACATTTTTCCAATGAGCCAGTGTTGCATCATTCACTAAATAATGAATGAATTTCACACAAAGCTATCATATAACTTCAAAAAGCTTGAAATATAGTGCAAGAGTCTACTTTTATGGTGTTTTATGGTGTGTTATTTTATGTAGAAAAACTCTTCAGCCTCAGATAATATGACAGGTTTGGAAAGACATGTGGGTAAGTAATGACAGAATATTTATTTTTGGATGAATTATTCCTTTAAAAAGTGAGCAAATGGTTCCACATCGCATCCGAAAGAAGCTTAAGATCATAACGGACCACGTGTGATTCATAGCGCAGACTCAAATCTAACGGTATGAGATAAATTTAACATTGACTTTGTGTCACAAACAGGGGTATTTGATGACTTGTAGTGATTCAGACAATCTCTATAGTGCTCTGAAGCGCTATTTACCTGAGACTGACTGGGCCGCAGAGTATTGAATGTGACCCTTTGGTGAGGTGTAGCAGGAGTTTTTCTGCGTAAACCTGACATGTTATCTCCAGGGCTTCCACACCATCTCAGTTTTTTTAGATTAGCTTCTCTCCCAGGATCTGTCAACTATTGAGACCGGACCTAATTCTGCTCACACTGGGAGTGCAGTCTCTATCGCTCTTTTTCCATGTGCTTTTCTTTCTCCTTGTCCTCTACTGTTTTTGCTTAAGAAAAACCCACGGAGACTCTCTGTCGTTCTGAATCTCGCATCCATCAGTCAGCCACTCGAGCGAAGTGTGGGTATGGATGCGATGAGTACTGTGTGTGTGTTGTTGATACCTCAGACTGTGGTCCCTGGGCAGTCCCACACACACATCAGAAAAGGAGCCATCTGCTCTCTTCTGAGGATTTGCTTCAGGTCAAGCTCAAACTGAATGTAGGAGATGCTTCTGGAAAGCACAATGAACCTGGTTACATCTCACGATAAAACAAACAGGTCTTGTTGGCGTGTGTGTTTCGATAGTTGTCTGCTATATCAAAGCTCTAGAGAGGAGCGTTTTTACAGATGGGAGGTTGTTAGGCACCTCTCAAGACACAGACGCTTGTGTTTCATATATCTAAACTGGCTTTCACTCATTTAGTCAGTCAGTCCATCAGTCACATGTCTGACATGAACTCCCATCCCAATCTCCCCTCAGCCTGACAGCCATGACAGCCATTCCCATTCTTGATTGGGCTGACACTCAAAAGGAAATAGACGAATGGAGACCATCACCCCTTCTGGCACTGAGACACGCTATCTGTAAATCACGAGACCCATTCCACCTTCAAAACCTGCTGGACAGACAGAGAGAGACACACCCGCAACAAAAAGTCAAAGCAACATCAGAGAAAAGATTTACAGTGTTGCACAACTGCTTCCCCCTTCCCGGGGAAGACTATGTGCACTTAAACCTTCAAGTGTGTCCTGATTTATTCAGGATGTTCACAAGAACAATCCATAGAAGTTATGTGAGAAGAAACATGGTTACTTACTACACCTTGAAACTAAAAACAAGTATTGTATTGTATATATTTTAATATTTAATTAATAATTTATATACACATATATACATATAAGTTTCCCTTGCAGAATTTTCTAATTATTAAAAACTAAAACGAGATAAGAGGAATCATGAAAATTGCATGCTATTTTGTATTTAGTACTGCCCTGAATAAGCTTTTTTACATTACAGATGTTTATACTCCACAAGACAAAATAATAACAGAATTTATAAAAATGATGCCATTCAAAAGTTTACATGATTGAATTTAATTGAGTTAACAGAACTTAATTTATTTGCATTAATTCACTTTATTTAATAATTGATTCAGTTTATTTGTAATGTTTGTATTTGTTTATGAAAAGTATGTATATATTTATAAATTAATGTTTATGCTTAAACTGAAATATATTTATTATAACTTGTTTTAATGTTTAAATATAATGAACATATTTCACAATATATATATAACATGAATAAATGCACCAGTTATTTACATAAATTGTATATATTTAAATTGAATTAGAATATAATTAAGTAAAAAAAATGACATATGTAAATGTCTATTTATTAATACATTTATAATAAAAGTATAAAGCATATTTAGATACATTGATAAGGAACACTGAATGAAGAAATTATTATATATAGTTAAATTAACTTTTGGGGTTTTATAACCCCAATACTGACCTGGAAAGTGGACCCTTGTAGCTTGGATATCAAAAGTTTGGAAACTCTTCGATGTTCTGCATTTGGGATTTTGATGTATGTGATTCTAGGCTGAAAATAGAAAACTGTTCGTTGTTGTGCCCAGAAGCCCCCTGAACTGGTCAGCGTCCAGCGCGGTCAACATGGCTGCGTGCAAAGATACCAGATGTCACCTTGCTGCCTCTGCTGTTAGCTGGAGAGTCCGCAGATAGCGCAACGCAAAGTCAACTCTTTCTGTGTATTTGTCTGATGGCGTGACAATGATTTTGGCTGCTCGAATCAAAAGGTATAAAAACAGATGAAGGTTAAATGATGTGTATTAAAGCAAAGAGACCTTTGATCTGGATTATGCTACAAGCTTCTGTCTGGCAGCCTGTTATGCATCTCTGTGGCATTTTAAATTGGATTTAAATTGCATTTGCCTATAATCATTTGTTGTTTTTTTGATGTTAATGAAATACAGTTTGTTTTAGCCGGTGATATGAAATTGATCGCAAGAGTAAAGTGCAAATCAATTATCAAATCAGCCTCAGAATCAGGCCAGAGTGGTGTCATAACACAGATTGTTAATGATGCAGATCATCTGGGGCCCATAGTGAGTCAACAGCCGTAATTATGATCCCACTGTGAGCTGTTGATTCTGAAAAGTGTTGAGATTTACTGTGATATTCCCTAGATGATGAGAGAAACTCTAATTAAACACAGCAACTGAGGGGATTAAAGGACTTCGACGGGTTTACTACCTGTGGCACATTGACTGAATATCAACAGAACTAACGACAGGCTCAGCCTGAACACCATGCTGGCTTTAGTACTTCATTTCACAACATGTACAAAGGGCAGTTTGGCCCACATCAGTTATTTAAGAGATGACGTCATACCTATAAAAAAAAAACATCAAAGCGTGACTGATGGCATATTCATATGTAAGCGTGATAATTGCATTTCAGTGTGAATCTAGACAGTGTTTGGGTCTCCTGTGTCCAGAGAAATCAGTTTACAAGCAGCATGTGACCTTTAACCTCTCAGACCTGGTACAAATGTGAAGATAGATTATCTCTGGATTAATCCCTGATTAAATCATCAGGGGCAGATGATACCTGTCGCTTGCCAGGTCAGTGGATTTCTAGGATGGGCTGGGACGATATTTCTCCATGGCAACACTGCTGCGGCTTTCACCCTCCAGAACAGATTTTGAGAGGACATTACTCATATTTTAAAAGCTACAAGTATAGCTATAGGCTGCATACACAGTGTGGTCCAAATGACCACAAGTAAAAAAATGGGTCTATTATGTATATCGAACATATGTTACTGCAAATACGCTAAACATAAAGGTTAAACACTAGATGCAAAGCCAGTGTTCTTTTTTTTTTTTCTTCATGCACTTTTGAGTTATTTTGCTTGCATAACATGTCTTCTTTCAGACTAGTAAAAACAAGAACATCCAAAATAAACATCTAATTTGTTACAGTTAATATTTTTTTAATCAAAATAGTATGTTATGTATTTTTATAAAATGTATTATGTTTACTCTTCAAAAATCATAACTTTAAAACCACCAAACAGTGTTCTAAAAAAGTTTAAAATAAATATGTATACACTGAGGTCAATAAGTATTTGATCACTTTTGGGATTTTGGCCCACTTCTCCATACAGATTTTCTCTAGATCTGTCAGGTTTCGGGGCTGTTGCTGAGCAACACAGAGTTTCAGCTCCCTCCAAAGATTTTCAATTGGATTTAGGTCTGGAGACTTGCTAGGCCACTCCAGAACCTTGATATTTTTCTTACGGAGCCACTCCTTGGTTTTCCTGCCTGTGTGCTTTGGATCATTCTCATGTTGGAAGACCCGGCCACAATCTTTAATGCTCTGACTGAGGGAAGGAGGTTTTTGCCCAATATGTCACAATACATGGCCTCGTTCATCCTCTCCTTAATACAGTGCAGTCGTCCTGTCACCTGTGCAGAAAAACACCCTCAGAGCATGATACTCATCATTCTTCTTCCTCCAAACACAGCGAATGGAGTTAAGATAAAAAAGTACTACTTTGGTGTCATCTGACCACAGGACCTTCTCCCATAACTCCTCTGGATCATTCAGAAGGTCCCTGGCAAAGTTCAGACGGGCCTGGACATGGGCTGACTTAAGCAGGGAACCTTCCGTGCGATGCAAGATTTTAAACCATGACGTCTTATAAGTGTATTACTGATAGTAGCCTTGGAAACAATGCTGCCAGCTCTCTTCACGGCATTAACCAACTCCTCCCGTGTAGTTCAGGGCTGATTCTTCACCATTCTTAGCATCATTGATACCCTATGAGAAGAGATCTTCTGTGGAGCCCCAGTCCGAGGGCCATTGACAGTCATCATTAGCCTCTTCCACTTTCTGACAATTGCTCCAACAGATGTTCTTTTTTTACCAAGCTGCTTGGCAATTGACCCTTTCCTGCTTTGTAAATGTCTACTCTTGTGTCTTTTGACAGCTCTTTGGTTTTGCCTGTGTTTCCACTTAGACTTTGGCTGATTGTGGGGTGCACAGGTGTCTTTATGACAGCTAACAACCTTAAACAGGTGCTACTAATTTACAATCATGAGCATAGTGTAGCTGGACTATTTAAAAGCAAAATAACAGAAATCTGGCAAGTGATCAAATACTTATTTGACACAGTAATTGCCAAATACATTGTTAAAAAAGCATACAATGTGATTTCTGGATTTTTCTTTTTAGATTCTGTCTCTCACAGTGGAAATGCACCTATGCTGAACATTGTAGACCCCTCCATGATTTCTAACAGAACTTGCAAAATAACAGGGTGACAAAATACTTATTGACCTCAATGTAGAATTCATATGCGAGACCTTCCGTATGTGAAAAAACACTTACTCGATCATAAAGTTGAGTGTACATGGTCATAATAAATATTAGCGCAGCATGTATGCAGCCCAGTGGAGCAAGCAGGAGAAAGCTGGTGAAGTACGCATGATTCAAGTGACCACAGCAGTTGTTGATCCAGGGACAATGATGATCCATCTTCATCACACACCTGAGGGAAGAAGTTATTTTTATATTCATTATACATTTTTGACATGCATAGCATATAGTTATACAAAAGACAAAACAAAGACATTTTCCAAAAATATATAAAGGTTATACAGGTTTGGAACAAAATTAACGAAATATTTGGATATACTTTCCCTTTAAAGCTGAAGTCTGTAATTTATTAACAGTAAAACAGGTATAAAATATGCCACCTATCTGCCATTGTTGACAAACTAATAGTCCCACCCTGAACTAACACCACTACTTGATCCAGTGTTGCCATGTTAGGCTGGTTGTGATTGCAGTTTTAGGAAAAATGCTAAACGGGATAGGAGATGTTTTTTATTTATTGTATTGTCTGGACACACTTCAGTTTTAAAATGCAGCATTATTAATAGAAACCAGTCTGTTGAGACAAATCTACCTGTTACATTTGCGACAGTGATGTGACCTCGGGGCTTTAAAGCCTTGGCACAATCTACAGAACTGTAAGTATGTTGAATCTTGTTGATTCTCCTGTTAGAAAACACAGACAACAACACAAGTCATATTAGACATGCTGAATGCAGACAACTTCAGAAAACAGACGATTTCATACAACAGACCCAAGCTTTAAAATGTTTGGGGTTAGTAAGAATTTGTTGGACAGAAATTAATATTTTTATTCAGCAAGTATGCATTAAATTGATTAAAAGTTACAGTAAAGAATTTTATAATGTTACAAAATTCAAATAAATGCTGTTCTGTTGAACGGACTCATAAAACATGAATCACATTTTCCACAAAAATATCAGCCGCATAACTGTTTTCAATATTGATTTCATCAGGAAACGTTTCCTGACCAACATCCTGCTTATTAGAATTATTTCCTTAGGATCATATGAACCAGAAGACTGGAGTAAAGGGAATCAGCTTTGCTTTAACAGGAATGAATTGGATTTTTTCAATATTTAATATATTTTATAGAAAACAGTTATTCATAATATTACAATGTTACTGTTTTTATCAAATAAATGCAGCTTTGGTGAGCATAAGACTACTTTGAAAAACTCTTGAAATACTTACCGGTTTCCACTGAAGGGGAATGTAACCAGGGCCTACAAACATGGCATTAAAGTAGTTGTAAAGAATGAGGACGGTCCAGTTAATAAGCATGATGAAGTTGATGCTGCCTCCTGTGGTGTCCAGTGGCCAGTACCAGATGATGGAGTCCAGTATGGCCATGGAGGAGCACACGCCGATGACCGTCAGAGCGATGATCGGACCCCAGTGGAACAGCCTCTTGACCTCATGGAGGTTCTCAAACACGATTATAGCAGACAGAATACTCATTGTTTCGGTGGATTTTAGTGTCTTTAAGGTCCTCAGTGTAACAGGTTAAGTCAGGCGTGTTGTCTGTGTTTACTGCAGTGACTTAAAGAGGTCAAAGGGCATCTTTTCTGTCTTCTCCGAAACAACCAGCGATCGGCTATGTCACCAGTCACAGGGGCCAGCCATTTCCTATAGTTCCAGACTCTGTCAGCGTATGGCATCCTTCCGTACTAATCCTCTGATCACCCTATCCTCGAGCTAAAGCCAAGCCATCCATCTGAAGAGAAGAAAGGTGGAGAAGACAAGGAACATGGAACAGGAAGACAGAATCTAAATGACTTGGCTCACACAAGATGTTAACATGGTAACCATATTTAAAATCAAAATACAACAGTTAACTTTTGTTCCACAGTTTATTTCTATTTTATAAATCAACACATTATCTGTATAGATGGATATCAATCAATCAAATAATATCTATCTGTCTATCTATCATCAGACAGACAGATCATGTATAGCAATGGACAGAAAAATATGCATATATAGATTGATTGTCTATCTATCTCTCTATATCTAGTTTGGTACCTACTTCTTGTAATTGAATATTCATTATTTGATCACTTCCATACTTGTCAATGTCACTTCATACTTTCATACAGTTTCATACTAGATGTGACAAGCATTTTTGCTAGGCCAACTGTCTTCACAACACAAATATGCAATAATACTGTATAATGCTTTTCCATTTGGTTAACGTTACATGTCAGTTATTGTGCTTCAGTGGCTGCATTACTTGTGTTCTCATGGCACACCCAACGCTTTGTTTCCATGCTTCTGTATTACATCATTTACGTTAAACGTACTTGATCTGATCCTTATTAGCTTTGTCTTGAGGTTAAACAAATAAAAGAACAGGTTTTTTAACATGTCCAGCACCAGAAGAAACTCATCAAGTTGAGCTCACCGGTTCTCTATTACTCAACATCCCCTTTAAATGCTGTTTAATATCAGAGTCCGTTCAGTGTAATTTTACATACATACATGTACACACACATGTATATATAATATATACAATTAAAATACAGAGACAAGAGGCCAACTGTAGAAATTAGCTAACGTTATATCTTTACAACGACCAATCCGTAAGATATCAGTTAGTAATAGAGACATATATAAAGTTTGTAACGTTATCTTTCATTATGACTGCAGCAACATATATCTGATAAACGTTAACGTACTATAATATCTGATCAATAAAGAGATTGTTTTGAAAATGAAAAATTAATCGTTAACACCTACCTCGGCATTTCCTTGTGTGACCTGATTCAAACAAAAACTGTAAGTCACGGTTAAGACGAATCAGTGACCTTGCTATTTAACGCCCTTAATATTGTCAGAGGCGAAATCTTTTAAAAAACAACTAAAACGTAATTCAACGAGAAACACTATACGTTACACATACACGCGCGAATCACATCACAGCGGAACCACTTACAGGAAGAGATCGTGAACAAATTCCCGTGACACCAACCGGAAGTGACGCGGACGTCAATAAGAAGCAGACACAAGCAACAGTGTGTAACGCAGCACAGTTCCTCCATCTTTTAATATTTTAAAACAAAAATACAACATGTCTTCGGATTTTGAAGCGTACGAGCAGGACTTTGGCACTCTCACCGCGGAATTGACCAACAAAATCGGAAGAATTCCCAAACTAGCCGGTGGTAAGTGGATGCTGGCTCAGCTAATAGCAAAACATTCATGTCAGGAAGACTTAAACAACTCATTTAATGATTCATTCCTTCTGTTGGTGTGTCTGGTTGGTATATTATTTAGAAACCTCCCATATAATTTGTCAAGTGAGCTGTGGTTTCGTGAGGTTCATGGTGTCAGGTGTCCAGTGTGTCAGATAAGTGTCCAGTGATGTGTGAAGACACAGGATTTGGGTGACATGGATCTTGGATGTCATGTTGTGTTTGTTGAGAAATGGCTGAAGTTGAGAAGAATACAAGTTTGGAGCTTACAGCATTAAACAGCAGCACACAGTACAACCAATATACATTGAGACAGAAATACAAGATACTGTTTTGACTCCCTGTCTGTGTTGTTGACATTATTTTAAAAGACAATGACAGCTGTCATTTCATTTTTGAGAGGGTTAATTGTATTCATTGTTCTAGTTTATTATTAAATAATAGACTAAAATAAAATGCTATAAATCCAAAGCTGCTTAACAAATCAACAATATATTTTGTAAACCATGAATCGAATAGGTGAATTAAATATAGTTAGAAATATATTAAATATTAAATATTTTAAGAGAGTTTGGACATAAGAATTAGTGTTGCATTTCCACCCTGGCTGTCTAACGTTTCTGTATTATCAAATTTTATTTATTCTTAGATTTTTTTAAGATTCTTGCATTATTTATAGTATACTTTTGCTTTATGATTATTATATTATTAAGGAGCTATGATATATTTAGTTAAACTTGTCACATGATCGTTTAGAAATCATATTAATATGCTTATTTAGTGCTCAGTTTCTTACCACTGTTTTTATTACATAACAGTTTTGTGGAAATCGTAAAAGACTGCTATTAAAACTAAATGCACATTAAAATGGTCAAACATAACAATAAAGATTTGTAACTGTTCTAAATAACTATTTCATTGGACTTTCTACTTGTCCAAGAATCCTGTAAAAGTGTAACACTGTTTGCTCAAACATTTTAAGTAGCAAAAACTGTTAAACATTGATAATAAAAAACACTCTTAATAACTGAGGACCAATAAAAACTGATAATAACTGAGCATATTAGAGTAATTTCTGAAGGATCATGTGAAACTATAGACTGCAGTAATGGCTGATGAAAATTCAGGTGGTCCTCTGCAGTACCGCCTTGGAGCCCCTAGAGGTCATGGACCCCTGTTTTAGCACGTTTAACTAGGTCAGCGTAGATGCTGTATATTTGATCACATAGATATGCACACACAGGCAGTTTAAGTCAAAAATTCTATGCTAAAGATGCTTCATGATTGGAGGTTGTATCTGTGAAGCTACTGCTGCTATACTTGTTACTAATTTACTAAGATCAGATAAATGCGTTGTCATGGGGACGATGCTAAGAGATAAGTGTGATGTTGAATAGGTGAGAGAATTTTCAGAGGTTCTAACAATAACCATAGAAAATATCATAAAATATGTGTTTATAAAGGTTTTTCTTTCAAGTCATACTGTAAGTGTCCCAGAAGCCCATGAGAAATAAGTTCCATGTTCCATCTGTCTGATATTATTTGGTTGAATGGTAGAACCATAGCAGAGGCTTTTTTAAAAAATAGATTGCAGAAAATGAAACATCTGAAATCAAGAATAGAATGAAATACATCACTGTGTAATATTTATATATTTTGCACAGCAGATGAAATATACCCTGCATTATTGTTTAAAATTAGTTTGGTAAGATTTTTTTTTAAATGGGTAACACTTTTAGGGAGTAGTTCTCACTGTTAGTTACACAATAGTTGCTTATTAGAATGTTTATTACTAGCATATTGGCACTTGTATGTAAGCACTTATAAAGCACATATGACTGCCTTATTCTGAATGACCATAGCTAACCTTAGCATTTACTTTACTAACTATTAACAAGCAGGAGTTGTAATAGTGAGAATTGTCCCCAACTTAAAGTGTCACTATTAAATATTTTAAACATGTCTCACTAAGGCTTGATGTCTTTGATTTAAAAAATACAATAAACAGTGATATTGTGAAATATTGTTACAATTTTATTCTATTTTGATGTATTTTAAAATGTAATATAATCCTGTGATGGCAAGGCTGAATTTTCAGCATCTTTCCTGTCATCTTTTTCCCATGATCGTTCAAGATCATTGTAATATACTGATTCGGTACGCAAACATTTCTTATATTATCAGTGTTTAAAACAGTTTTTCTTAATATTCTGTCTTTTAAAATATTTTTTATTTTATTTACTTAGTTCAAATAACAAATTTAAAGAGACAAATTTTCTGCATGTATTTGTTTGAAATGCTCGGAGATCTCTGATACAACCTTATGGCCGGAAGCAATGTCAGTGTTTGCTTGAGTTTATTGTTTTCAGTGTTTCTGTGTGCTGGTTTGCCCTTTTTGAACTGTTCAGGAAAGCAAAAGTGTGGTATTGCTAGATATGATCTATCCTCTGGAAATGCTCCTCAGGATGCTTTTGAAGTTGATACAACTTTTTTGTTGTGCGCACGTTGTGAACTTGCAGTTCAAAATTCAATAAAAATTAATTCAGATCTAGTTCTGACTTTGAAACTAAAAGTCAGTGAAAAGCAATGAAGGGTTACTTTCATACAGCCTGGTGACTTTTAATGTAAATGATTGCTTTCAGTCAATATTAAAAACTCAGAGGTCTGGTCTCATAATAACCTGATGTGCTCGCTCGGTGCTTCTATTGTGTGTCAACAAAAGGTGAGAAGGATTAATCACTTATTCAAAATCGTACAGCGGCGTGTGCTCAGTTCAGTGAGCGCTGTCAAACAATTGCACCGCGATTGGTTTTTCTTTGCATTATTTAAGCATACTGAAAAGAATGGGAATGTGTAATGTGGTGAATTGTTGAAGCTTAAATTGCTTCTTCAGAGCCCGAAAGAAACAAACAGCGTGTCATCAGACAGGCCCACCACCAGCTGCTAAATGTATTTAAATAAGTCCACTGAATATGAACAAAGCCATAAGCAAAGCATACTCATTAGTGATGGCCAAACCTTCCTCAGTGTTGCCAGAGGAGTTCGGCTCTTGAATTCAAATCTCAATTATGCCCATAAAAAAATCGCTTTTTCTCTTTCCTAGGTGCACAAATTTGTTTGTGACCAACAATGGCTTCAACAAAGCGGCTTATGCTGTAGTTCTCATGGCATTGTACAGTGTCACATGTGCAGAAACATTGATAAAGACCAGTGGATAGATGTAATGCCCTTGGCCATTTTTTTTTCTCAACAAGCCACATTCACTTGAGAATCTCCAAGATGTTTTGTTTTGTTGAACAGTGCAAAACTTGTAGTTTCGAAACATGAATTTGAAAATAATGCAAGGCCTTGCTCCATTAAACATAAATGTGTGTGGTTTTTTTTTGTTTGTTTTTTTTAGGTAGATTTGCACAAAGAGAAAGAGCTGTCAGTCACACACAATAAAAAATTAAGCAGAGATGCGAAGATGCATCTACAAGTCGAACTTTTCTTAGTGCAACGCTTTGCCCAAAGAGCGCCTGACCTTGTGGTACTGCCCCATGCACCTGCAATAGTGAGATATATATTTCAACCTGCCCTATGCCAGGGGTGAATAGAGAGGCCCCAGTGTATGCTCACCTTGTAGAGAATCGCCCCTGGCTGTTTACACTGTGTGGGCTGTGAGGTTGCACACAGATTTTAAAAATGGATTGATGACCACCAAAAGACATTGGAAAGCCAAAGGGCAAAACAGAAGTTCACTTTAGTTTCCAGCTTATTGACAGCTTCCCGTTTGATATCGCTTGATGTTTTCTTTCTTCATGATTAGTGCTATCGCTTGACATGGTTTGATGTGCATCACTGGTATTGTTTGATCAGTAGATTTACTGATGTTCTTTCACAGGGTTCTTTATTTATAGTGTGCTTCTATCATTACAAAATTCATATTATAAATGAATAGTTTTGGTTTTGGCTGCTAACTGGTCAAGACAACATCTCAGCTGGAAAATATATTATATAGAAACAGACATTAAGTTAGTTTCATGTAAAAACTGTGTATGTGTGTGTGTAAATATATATATATATATATGAAATGTAAAAATTAAATAATAAGTGACTTATTAAAAAAACTATTTTTTTACTTTGATGGCAAAGCTGGATTTTCAGCAGTTATTATTCCACGCTTCAGTGTCAGAAATATTAGAATATTCAGATATGCTGATTTGGTGCTTTAGAAACGTTTCTTATTATTATTATCAATGCTGTAAACAGACATGCTGCTTAATAGTTTTTAGAAACCATTATGCATTTTGTTATTGTCGTATAATATTGTCGTTCAAATGAACAGCTTTTATTTTAAATAGAAATCTTTTGTAACGTTTTTTAATGTCTTTACTATCACTTTCGATCAGTTTAATACATCTGTGTTGAATAACTGTATTATTTTCTTTCACAAAATCATACATGCATAAAATTATTATATAAAAAAAAATCTTTAATTATTTTAAAATCAAATACTGGCTATAATACACTAATAACTAATACTCCTTGTAGCATAAAAGTGATTTATTTATTTATTTATTCATTTATTTTTAACAAAGTAGTATAGATTTCTAATATTGTCATTCATTTTTAAGATTTTGAGTCGGTCCTAACAACGCCCCCCAAGATTACAGCCACTCTTATTTTTCAAAAAATCTTAATGAACAATCTTGGGGAGTAAGATATAATGTACAGCATGCATTTCATCTTCCAAATAAACATCAATGAGGTAGGAAAGGGAATTTTGGTCATGCTCTATACTTTGGCCTGTCTCATACCAGTGGATATAAACCAATACAACCTCATTGTAGTCGTTCCGAGTGGGTGGCAGAACGGCAGAGTTTGGCGGAGCTGACATCTCTCTCCTCTTTTGAGTTGCCAAGAGGCGTCTCTGCGCTCCTTCACGAACTAACAAAGGCGTTTACACGTGGAAAAATAAGACACATCAAATATGGATCTTTGTGCGTTGAGAATGTGTAAATATATCTTCAAATGCAGGCTTGTTTTTATTTGCTCCCTTGTTGTTGTGGGGGAGTCGGGCTGTTGTCATGAAGCACAGCTCCTCCATCCACTGATCAATATGTTTTCCTCTTTTTCTCTTTCAGAGGAGAAGACACAGCTGGTTCTAAATGTCGACAAACAGCTTGAAGAAGTCAGAGAGTTGGTGGGTCTTTGATCAGTAATTTCCACTCACTCGTTTTCTAAATAATGAATTTGGAAAAATTTCCCCCCTGCATAAACAACACCTGCAATGACGCCGGTGACATGAGACACTCTTCATCTGGCTGAAGGCTGCTCGGTGCTAACGGTGTGATCACATCCACATAATGCGCTTTTAAGTGACACCGCGCACACATTTCACGCCATTATAGGAGGAAGGCGCCGTGGCAGGTGCCGACTGGAGGGATGTGTGTCGCATGTAAATTGTCCCATCATGTCATGTTGATTGGACAGTGTAAATCAGCGGGGCCCTTTTGTGCACGCCGGTTTGCTCACATGTGACACGGACACATGTCGTAGTTGTCAGAGCTCAACCGCGCCAGAGGTTTTAATGAAGCGGCACCTCCTAACATGACTTGATTTGCCGGGTGCCTAAATCGATGCCTCTGTGCTGCCTCCGGTTGACAGTAAACAAGCTAGACAGTTTAATTGTTTTGTATCGAAAAGTAGTTTGAGTGTTTACACTGAGTTTAATTGGTGTTTCTAGCTGGAGCAGATGGACCTGGAGGTTCGAGAGATCCCTATTCAAAGCCGAGGCATGTACAACAGCCGTCTGAAGAGCTACAAGCAAGAGATGGAGAAACTTGAGAAAGATTTTGTGAGTATTAAAAACCTCCTCAAAGCAAACACGTATTGCGTGAATACTTTCATTGGCCTCTTTTTTCTGCACATAAACACCCGCACATACGCAAGTGGTCTGAAGCTTGTTTCTTCAACTCAAAACCCACCGAAGGTCATTGAAATTTCCACTGTGGTTAATTCAGAGTGTATTTTTTGCAACTACCACTTGGGCAAAGGAGAGCAGGCCCGTTTTTTTTGCCAGATGTCCTTGTTTAGTTATTCATAACTCTACCTGCCCATGAAGAATCCACCCCACACACATCAAACCTTAATGAGACGCTTTTCCTCTGAAGCCAAATTTTTCCTTTGCTTGTTTTACATCACCGTGTTTGTCTTTCTTACTCACATGCTGTAATAGTCCTATTCAAATACATGCTTTTTCTTTTCTCTGAGGTGGGCACTTTTACTTTATACTGGATAAGGAGAGGGTAAACTAAACAAACTTTGATTCTTTAATATTCGGAATATGAGGCCTTGCCTTTGTGAGTTTCTGAGACCAGGATAATTGTACATTCCCAGCTTATAGTGAACCCTATTGTGTTTCCATAATAACACAAATATACACTTATGATATGATTTGTGTATAATGATACATCTCACCTAAAAGGTTCAGTTTTTTCATTTGTTGTCTTTCCATGGTAAAACAGTGTATTTTATTTTACACACACCATTTTAAAGTGTTAACCATAGGATACAATCTTGTTTATATATATATATATATATATATATATATGGGTAGTTGATCAATAAAAATTGGATTGTGTCCTATGGTGTGACAGCAAAAATGTAGAAAAAAACACAAATAACATGAACATTTAGTTTTTATCTTCATTCTTAGAGTTACAAATAGCATTGCAAATGAAAGCATTTTAAGGCATTTCAGTTCCTCTCCAGTCTTGTTCTCTTTGCAATCCACTCCATTCACTGATGCCACCATATGAAGTCTCAGCACGCAGCAAATTCTCTTAATTTGAAGTCGTTGCTTTCAAACCCAGCACCTGCACCTAACTCAAGGTGCTCTTGATATCAATTACCAGATGGCTACGGCATCCACAACGATTCCAAAAAGGCTGACATAAATGAGGAGATTTTTGAAAAGGATCTTTCGCCAGTGATCTGATGTTGTGCCGCTGTGCTGATAGCTCAGATCACAGTGGAGATCTCTCGTCTCCGAGGGGCCTCACGTTCCTCACCGTGGGCATTTAATTGGCCGATGATTAATCTTTAGCTTCTCCTGCTTGACTGTTGCCGTGCTTAATTATCATGCAATTAACACCCGCTGTGAAAGGGTTTAGTGCACTGCTCATGGTACATTCCTTTGCTTTTCACCTTGTTTTTTTTAGATATATTTGCAAACTAATCATGGATATGCAAGATGTTGAGTGCTGTTAACATTTTAAGCTGTTGTTTGTTTAAAAAATGTGTTGTGCTTTCCAAACTTGGTTAATTAGATCAAATGATTGAATAAATGAACTTTTTTTGATCATTTAAGAACTTCAAATTTATTTGGCTTGATAACAGTAACGGTAAAATTTGGACTGTTAATGCAAATTAACAATAGTTGGGTTGTAATTTAGAATACACATCCAAAATTTATGATTTGATCTATGTGTGTGTATATATATATATATATATATATATATATATAATGTTTAGTTATTTATTTATTTTTTGCTAGACAGATGTTTTTGTGTTTTTAGACTGAGATAGTAATTGTTCCGATTAAAAGCCTTTTTTTCTCCTTGGTGCTTTCCGTTTATGTGCATTTGAAGAACAGATCCCCCTGAAGCCGCCGGTGATAGCAAACCCCAGAAACTTGTCCTAAAGCCGGGAGATTCAGCTGGCTCCTCAGAAGTGCCAAATGCTTTAGCGTGGATGGCTTATCCTCTCTGCCACGCAACGTGAGCACACACGCACACTTCTAAGAGGTGTCAGGGAGAGGTCCATCGCTGCTTTCTCTAAAAAAGCAGAGGCTTTGTTGTGCTTCCACGGGAAATCAAGGCCTTGTCCTGCCCTTCCCCTCCTCTGGCCTCCCTGGAGCTTCTCTCTCTTTACCCTCGCTCGCACTCACCCGTTCACCCACGTTTTGAAGTCTTCGCTCCATCCCACTCGCCAGACTAAGCCTCCTGTTTGGCGGCAGACGGGGACCGGCCGACCTCTTAACCCTGCCATTTTTCAAGAGAAAGTAGGCAGATATCAGAAGGACATCCCGAAGGTATGCTCCCTTCATGATGGCTTCATTTTGATAATGGGGGCGCCGGGTCTTAAAGCCGAGAACCCCTGTGGAGGCCTTATATTAGAAAAAAAGCGGGAGTGCTAAATATATAAAAACGAGCACATGCTTGCAAAACAAAACAAAAAGTAATAGCTTATTTGTGTTTGGTTGGAAGTCAGTAAGGGGCTGTTAAAGCCAAACATAAAAGTTAGCTTTTGATTGGTCAAAAAAATGAAGTAATGGAGGCATAATTTGATAAAACCGGTTTGGGAAAAAAGTGCATCTGTTTAAAGCAAGAGGAGAAGTTTGTCTTCTGTGCCTTATATATCTGTCCACTCTGATACTTGTAAAAGGCCTAACAGGATCCAAAATTATTCATTTATTTTTGTTTTTACTTACATATATACATAAATACATATACGTGTGTGTGTCTGTCTATGTGTGTATATATGTGTGTGTGTATAAATATGGTAATTTTATTAATATATAAATTTTATTTATATATATATATATATATATATATATATATATATATACACAGACACACACACATTTTATTTTATAATTATATAAATATATATATATATATATACACACCTCTTATTGGTATCAAACTAGATATACATATATTTGTATGTATGTATGTACGTACGTATGTATGTATGTATACAAACATAACTTTTAACAAAGATCTCTAAATTCATTCCCCTCATACTGAATAAAGTAATTATGGTTACATTGATGAATGTACCTTGTTTACATTAAGCTAGATATATTTTACTAGTGAAAAAAAGTTTAATTTTCTCTATTATCACATCAATACAGAGAAATAGCTAACATCATCATCAGGCTCAATTCCTTCTGTGAACGACAGATGGCGATATTGTTCAAGGTATCGGGAAGGAATCTCCTGCTCATCTTCTTTTAAGCAATTGCTAATCAAAGCCCTTTTCTTAAATATAGGTAGATCATCAGTCTCTTTTTGGCTTCTTTGCTTTGAGGAAGTCTGAGATGAAACGCTGTGAATGTCCCGGGTGATGGGGTACTTGTTTGCTCATTTGGAGGGCAAGTGGAGCTTGTAGGCAGAGCGGCTGGGGTCTGGGTGAATGTTTGAGTACAGGTCTCTCCCACCTTTCTACACTCAAAGACTTCTCCTCAAGAGTTCTGCTTTGCTCTCAGCACTATAGTGTTTTAATCTTTCTGAACTGTGTTCTTTTAATGGAATGACTTTTGAGACCAGTAATATATAAGTGGCATGCCATTTGCATAATCATTTATGAATGTGCAGTTATTTTAGTGTGTTGACAGAAAAAGAAATGCAAATTCGAACTATTGGTTTTCCTATTTGTATTTCGCTTGGACCGAATTTTGACCTGTGTTTGTATAAATGGTGCATATTTTGGTTATATTAATGCAGCGTTTAAAAGTAATAAGGTTTTGTTTGGTGCTTTTCATTCTGTTTTTATACCGTGAGTGTTTAAGAGATTTAAGCAGCTGAAATCATGTCATTTATAAAACCAGAAAATATGTAATTTAGCTAGATTGTTCTGTTGATTATAAATTGTAAATGTGCTTTTATAATTGTTGCACAGTCACAAGACAATTATGAGAATTGATCTTATTTTAAATTTCACGTCCCTATACAAAATAGCAACGATTGCTTAAATAATTCCTGCAAGCAGTAAGTAAAATGCTCTCCTGACTCTAGCTGTAAGTAGTTAGTATTCAAGAACCTTATAATGCATTTATCAGGCCACTTTTGCTGTGCTAAACATATTTTGTTATCATTGTTTGGCATTGAATCAATTCAAAGATCGTTTATCAGAGCAAATTAATTTAATAGGTGTTGGGGTTGTGAGGAAAGCGCAGATGTATTAATATTAATAAAATGAATATTAAGGTTAACACACTATAAAATACAGAATGATATAAAGCGGCTAAATGTTCTTATGGCCGGATATTTTTGCGTTATATCTTTTTAGTAATTCTTAAATATGTTTTCAGGGTTTTCTGAAAGGTCTAAGAATTGTGTGTTGTGACCAATAACATTTTTAATATGGCTTCTGTAGTCGTATGTCTAATATTAAGGGTAGTCTGAGAAGTTTACAGTGATATTGTACAACGTGACCTAGTTTTCCAATGGTGAATTTATCAGAGTTGTTAAAAAATGTCAGATTGTGAGCAGCTTTGTTATTTTGTTAAATTGTCTCGCAAGGTTAAATGGACTCCTTTTGAGTGATTTGTGAGATTTATCAAAAGGTCAAGGTCTAGGTCACAGATGCCGCAAAACTTTGTTGGAGTTTGTTAAATCCTTTCAGGGATAAGTAAACTGAACACAGGTTTGTCAATCATCTTGATGAAATCCAATGACTTCAATAAAACTTTGTTGCACTTCTCCAAGTTAACTTTTAATCGTCGAGCTCTTCTCATCTGCAGACTTGTTGCAGCCTTTAGTGCGCTATATCAAGTTTTACACACACAACATGCTTTCCAAATAAGCGCTTTGAATGTTTCAGAATCAAAACTTGTTTCTTAGAGTTCTTGTTATACCAAGCAAGTCATCTGTTACAGCAGCTTCCACAAAAGAGAAGCATGACAGACATACTTGACCTGGATGTTCGACACTTTTAATCGCCTTAAATTAGAGCCGAATGTGCACTAGGAAAAACTCTCGATTGTTGTCTGATTGTTTCATGCCGCTAAGAACGTAATGCAGATTAGGATAGTTGTGTCTTTTTGAGTTTAGCAAGCCTCCTATGATGCCCGAGTCCAATCGCGCTCCCTGATTACAAACCTGTGTTTATTATGGAAATCTCACGGATTGATGGGATTCTTTTTTTTGAGATGGTACCGATTTAAGAAGGGACTAAATCGTTCTTTTGAACACTTGTTTTATTACGGAGTTGTTTTTCGCGGGGCGTCTTGAGGATTGGTTGGTACTCTGAGATGGGATTGTGTGGCTTTGCAGAGATCAGCGCTGTGGTGCGTGCTCTAATCGCAGTGATGGGACGATGATGAGGTGAAGGACTGTGTCACTCGAAGGAGAAAATCAAGCCTCCGTGGCTGGGAATGAAGAGCCCATGTACTTAATAAGAAGTGGAGGGTTTTTTTCTCCTCCTCAAACTAGAAAACTAAAAACCTGTATAGTCTCTGTATATTTAAAATCTTAGTATTTGAGCATATTAGATGATTTAATAAATAGAAAATAATGATCAAATAAATAGTGCAGTGTAATTATTAAACAATAATGAAAATGATTTGTATAGTATCAGAATTAAATTGGAATGATGTTAATTAGAAATATAAAATAATTTTTAGTATTTTAATAAAAATATAATTTAGAGATCTTAATTATATAATTAAGAAATCTGTAGTGATAAGCAAATTTAACAATCAAATTTATGTACAAATCTTTATAAAATATTAAAATTTTAGTAACACAATTTGTTAATGATCGTGCTGTGTGTTAAATTGGTTATTTTAATGGATAATCTTTTATTTGTCTTCTTAGCTACCCGTGACACAGATCAGGTAGAGCTTTTCAATTCAGGACAAACACTTCCATGTTTCTGTGTGTGTGTGTGTCTGTTCGAGAGTGGCTGGATAATCAGACACAGCGGAGCTGTCTCCTCTCTCGGCCTGTTCCTATCGCTCCTGTAAAGTGAAAGTGACATGTGACACCCCCGGAAAATGATGAACTGACATGAGGGACAAAAAAAGGGTGACAAAAAATTTTTGATTTGCCAGACCAGCTTAAGTATGAAAAATCATGAAGTATTTATGAAATGTATTATGAATCATTGCCTTGGTTTTTTCCCCCTCTTTTAAAATGCACGCCCCAAAAAAGAGAGAGAGATGGAAAACTTTGACGTCTCAGACTCCATAGACATCAACTGGTCCTCCCCCTTAATGGAGTGATATATTTACAGTGATGGTAAAATCTGTAAATTATTGCTGAGTTTTTCCCAGTAATGAGGACGAGAGAGTTATTTCGTTTTTTCTGAAAGCTTGGGGTGGAAATGTGCTTTTTTTATTGATTAAAATTAGGCATATCTGAAATTTAATCACACTTTCTAAAAAAATTAAATGCTAACAGAATAGGTCAAACCATTTTATATAGCATATTTCTTTACCATTGTTACCATATTAAACCATATTTCTTTTTTTGTTGTTTGTAGAAGCATTATTTTTTAAATATTTTGTTATTGTACTTTTATTTTAATTATGCTTTATTATTCTGTATTTAGTTTTCATTTAATTTTATATTAAAGGATTCATATATTTTAAGTGCATTAAGCATTGTATCCGTTAAATATATATTTTTATTTTTTTTTATTAAATCAGTGGATTATATAAATTCTAATAACTTTTCTTTGTTTAATTACTAAATTAGTTAATTCTATTTAAATAGATATTTATCAATTACCACACACACACAAACAAAAATAATGTGTAAATGAGTTTAGAGATCATCTCCTTTCCGACAGAGATATATACAGAAAGGATTAGCAGAGGCCACGGATAAATATCTTGTCTTGAACTTCCGTCTTGAGCTCTATTGTGAAGAATGGCTGCAGTTGATTTCACAGGACCGCACTTCATTGTGACCGTGGATGAGGCCTTTGTTTAAATCTTCATTTGAATTTGGTGCACATAGGGCAGTGACAAATATACATACATGTATAGAATTAATGATGTGGTTAAGCTGCTGTGTGTGTTTGGGTATTTTTATGCTAATGACTCGAACATTCATCCCAGACAATAGTCGCCTTGCGAGGAGGAAAGGGAGAGACCGAGCGAGGCGTTATTCAACGCGTAGCCATTCATTCCCGCGTGTATTCGACACAATAATAGCATATAAGCTCGGCTTTCTTTATGACTGGTTGCATCGGAGTGTTCTTAGATGAAACACTCAGAAGAGACATCAGATACTAAATATGGCATGAACTTAGGTCAGAAGAAAAAAAACAAATCTTTTCTCTTTTTTTTTTTTTTTTTCCTCCAGAAGGAGAGAGTTAGATGGAGAGAGAAAGACTGATCGGGGGAGGTGAAGAAAGACAAGAAAAAAAAAAAAGAAGTTATTTTCTGTGCAGGGTTCAGTGAACCATATGTAGGTAGCCACAGGCTAATGGGCGATTGGTCCCTGGCTCGCCAGGTATCTTGTGCCTCAGAAATCCCTCCTCCATTTCCTCTAATCTCACCTTTTCTCTGGTGCTGACCCAGGGAGGCCCGTTTCATTCCCCACTGCACGCCAGAGGAGAGTGCTGTGATGGGAGCCGGCCCGGCCCTGCCAGCTCTGGCAGTCTCCCTCCCCACCGGCTCTTCTCTATTGATTTCTCCACTCTTGCCTAGCCGGGGTCTGCTCTACCAGTGCCCGCACCGGCCCCGCTCCCAACCCAGCATTAATGTGAGAAAACGCTCGGCAGCCAGAGAACCGGGCTTTGATTTTTCATTAGAACTGCTTCCATATTTTAATATTGGGTTTAATCGGCGCTTATGCCTTAAAGAAATAACCATTCACAGCGACTCCCCGGCCTTCAAGAAGTATATGCCGTTTCTTCAATCAAAGCTGCTTGAATTTGCTCTTTTGTTGGGAGTTTACTTGCAATCGTTTTTCCCTCGCTCTCTGTATGTGGGCAGAGTCGCTAGGTTTATTGACTGCACTTGGTGTTTCGAACATGACATTGACAGAATTATCCATGGCTGGATTGAACGGTTTTATTATATTACTTAGAAACTTATTTTTCATTTTTGGGCATTTTAATTTTTATTTAAAAAAACCTTCCTTTTTTAAAAACAAATTTTTTTTTTAAATGTGTATTTTACTAAATACAGAGTTACATTTTTAGAGACATATATAATTTATTAAGACATATTAAATGATTAAGAAATAACATTCTTTGATAATGAAAATGGTTTCATGACTTTTAGGGTAACATAAAAACAGTATTTAAATTATTAAATTAGAATTCTATTAATTGGAATAAATTGAGAAATTTAAAAAGAATATTTATTTATAGAAATTACTGTTATAATGTTAATAAGATAATTTGCTTTTGTTAAAAAAAGAAATAGCCACAATAACTGGTCATTTTAAATATTTTGGGGTAACACTTTATCTTATGGTTACACCTAGTTGTTTATTAGCGTGCATATGACTAGAATATTATCCATTTATTAGTGCTAATTAAGCACATATTAATGTCTTATTCTGCATCTCTAATCCTACCCAATACTTAAACTTAACTACTTGACTAACTATTAATAAGCAGTAAATGAAGAATCTGAGGCGAGTTAATAATGCTACCTATTCTAAAGTGTTACCTTTGTTTGTCAAAAAAACTATTCCTTATTAATTTTATATTCTAATTGCATTTTTATAATCATAAAATATGTAATAAATTATATTTTTTAAAACAATTTAAATGCAAAGAGAAATATTCTACTCAGCACTGATTTATCACAATAGCATATTCATTTGTTTTTAATCTCAATGGCCTCCGTTTGTTCTTTTTTTTTTTCATGTCTTTTTTTTTTAAATACAGAATGCACTGTGAATTAAAGGCACACACCAGTAACCTGTGTGCTAATGAGAGACACCATGCTGATATCAATCCATGTGTTGTGCACAGCTCTGGCGATTTTTAACGTAAATGTCACACCGACGCACACTAAACCAAACACATCTGTCCATCTATCATCCAAACGACAGATTTGATGTTACCAAAGACTAAAGAAGAAATCACAGAGGCACAAAAGACTCTTCTGCGAGCGTCATTACTTTGTGCCTTTATCTGATATCCTATCAAGTGCACAACCTTTTACAATTTATTTTCTAGATGTTAAAAGCAGCATTATGTATGTGCGGGTGGATGTAAAGCTCCCTGTGCATGTGTGAATAGTATTCTTTCTGCTTGCGGATGGTGCTAGACCCCTGCTAGGATGAGATGCATTATTTAAGACTGTTGTGATACTGGAGCCTGCTTGAAAAGGTCTTTGCTTTCTTCAACCACTACAGCACTTTGCTCTAGACCAGATGCACTCAGAAAAACACATGACGCTTTGTCCACCGTTGCAAAACACAGCTTAACATCACAAAACACACAAGATGCATTCACACACTGCCCTAATAACAATCATTTCTTTATATTTAATGCCATTCATTGTTACTCATAGTCTTTTTCTCATTTGCTTTCTAGATTACATTTTTTGTTCCACCAATCAGCAGTATGATGTGAATGTTTTTATGTTTTTCTTGCTTATTTTTCCCCCCACTTGAATTCCCCTTAAACATTTTCAGCAGATTATTAGCTGCAGAAAGAAAAGGTTAAATGGCAATTTCAGGCAGCCACATTGTGTTTGACTAAAGTCCCATTAACTCCAAATCAGAACTGGCCAGACATTTTCCCACTGGTGAGAAATACTTAATGAAACACACTTTATAAATTAAATATCATTAATTACTCTTCACGGTTTGCCACCAGCCGTGTGGTTTCCGAGTGGAAAAGTGGAGGGAAAAGCTTTGGCAGTGTCACTTCAGGGCCTCTCATTAAACTCTGCCCCTGGGTATTTTTATGCCTTTTAATGCCTATCTAATGAACTGTTTACTTTTGCTGCAGTTCAGGTTCCATTATTATTTGCGTCCTTGTGTTGCCGTTTGCTGTCAGTATGCAGCGTTGTGGGGAAAAAAAGCAATAATAATGATGAACAATAAGAGAGAGCAGTTGATTTTATAATAAGATATTTTTGTGGTAATTATTTCTAACATGTTTTTTCATTATTTTACTTTTTCCTGACCTTTTGGTTAGTTTTATTATTATTATTATTATTATTATGACTTGAATTCTTTTAATTAACGACTTAGGTTTTTGGGATTGTGCAAATAAGATTTTTTATTTGTATTTTTTTACATATGCTTTTATATTTTTATAATAACAAATTGATTTGCTACTGCAGTTTTGTTTATATGATTCTAATTGCAGACGATATATTATATTTTTTTGAGCTCATATACATATTTAGCATGCACTATGCATATGCAATGATGGTTTGGTTGAACAGTTTTTTTTTGGGAGGGAGGATTTGGATCGTGCGTCATGTCAACAGACTTACAACACACATTTTTGACAGGACACAAAAACCCTCGTCTCTGGTTTGATGAGACATGTCTGTTTTAAAAGGCAGTCAGACCACTTTGCATAAAGTTAAGACGGATCTTTGTACTTTTTCCTTATGCTTCCGGGAATAGAAGCAAATTCTCACCCAAGATTAAAACAAGTGACAAGAGAAAGACCTTTCAAAAAGATTTCACTTTTTTTTTTCCTGTAGCAATAAGGTATCTCCATTCTTATGATTACAAAGCCTTCTCCTGGTTTTTTATGTTTTAGCGCAGGTTTTATATTTGAGCGCTCTATATTTATTACTATGCAATATGTAGAAACTTTTTAAAATCCATTGATTATTTCTTCCTTTTTTTTTTTACTATTTTTTAAGAAGCGAGAGCTTATTATTTTTTTTACTTTCATATCATTCCAATCGATTTTAGGTCATTTTGGGTCATGATTAAATATGCAATACCCCGGTGATCTAAATAAATAGCTCCACTTTATTAATGCATGGCATATAGAAGATAAGTAAGTAGAAAAATAAATAATTCTAATAACCCTATAACTCGGCTCCGATCCAATGCAAAGTACCAATCAAAGTATTTCCTAGGGTTAAGCAGTCAATATTGCCCAGCTGCTGTGCTATAGCAGCAGATGAAGGGAGAATAATCAGTGTGAGGCTTGTTTTACTGCAGGGGGAGTTGCAAAATGGTGTAAACGGGCTGGGAGAGGCGTCTCGCTTTGTTTCTATGACTAGTTTTCCCCTTCGAAGACTTAAGGCTGCATTTGCCATTCTTTTTGTGCGGGATGCACTCAAAGGTTACATCGTGAAAGTGGTTGATGCTCTCAGCTACAACAAACAGCTATTTAGAAGAAGAATGAAACAAAAATAGGGTTTGAAGACAATAGTGTGTGCATTCAAATGAAGGCATCTCCAAGGCTTCCGTTTTCAATTATGTTCATGCCGACATTCCCCAAAGTTCCTCTGCTGTTCTTTAAGATGGAACATGTGGGTGTGTTTTTTGTTTTTCCTCGTCAGAAGATGCGCTTTGTTTGTGGTGCTCGTTTGTGAAATAATGTGCAGACAAAAGCAAACGATTGCTGATCGGTTAAATCAGAAATGACACGAGATATGACACGTATATATTTTAAAACCGAATGATCTGTCATCCTCCGTTACAGAAAACTCAGTTCCTACATATATTGTTTGTGTTCTAAATAAAAACACATTTCGAATAATGCAAATTCGATGACACTTTACAATAAGGTGGCATTTGTTAATATTAGTTGATGTATTAATTTACATGAATACACTATGAACTCTGCATGTAATACACTCAATATTAATCTTTGCTAATGTTAGTTAACAAAAATACAGCTCAGCATTACCTAATGTTAACAAGCACAGCTTGCAATTTCAATAATGCATTAGTAAATGTGCAGATTCGTTAGTACACGTTTTTACAACAAATCTTAAATTGTTAACAAACTCCGCTTTTTATCCGTAACATATTTTCACGTCCTATCCTCCAGGATTTGACCGCATCCTCCGCGAGAAATTGTGACACAGCATTGCATCACAAAAATGCAGTTCTTGGATAGCAGTTATTTTGCTGTTTAGTTTTCCCGTGGCTCGCCTGCACCTTTCCCTGCTCTCATCCTCCCGAAGACTGCCAGCCCGCAGGAAGAGCGAACAGAGGGAAGCAAAGGGCTCTTGGTAAACGCTATCTCAGTGTGTTGTTTTTTTTTCCTCCTTCGCACCACCAGTGTGTGTTTAGTTTGGAGGGTATTTGAAGAGGTCGGGTGTGTTTGTAAACATGCCATACTCTGCTTCTGCGCTCGACGAATCGGAGGTGGCATGCTCTGAAGTATTGGGTGTGTGTGTGTGTGTTTTCTTTTTTGGACACGGCATTCTTTTTCCCAACTGTGTAGTGGAGGAGAGACGGGGGAACGAGCCCAAATCTGATGGCACGCCAATCGCGT
The DNA here is from genome assembly GCA_032353835.1 of Enteromius viviparus. Lineage (NCBI taxonomy): Eukaryota > Metazoa > Chordata > Actinopteri > Cypriniformes > Cyprinidae > Enteromius > Enteromius viviparus. Next base: position 3,462,508 of record JAUCNO010000082.1, on the reverse strand, counting down.
CGACCTGGGTGATGAATTATTCTCTGTCTAGCTCCCTGGCTTGGTATTATCACAGGGTCTGCCAGAGAACAGGACTGACAGCAGTGACAGCCCCCAGAACACATTTCCCTCTGACAACTGATACTTTCCTAATACGCTCCCTGCCTCTGTCTTGTACTGTGGTCCGCCATTCTACACTTTTTATTTATTTAAGTGAAAGGGGGGCTTTTGCTATTGTATCCGAGGGCTCCGGTTCACTCAAGCCACACTAGAACTAGATTACACACACACACACGCATGCTCGCACACTTCCCCTCTTTCCACGACACACTCTCTCGCTTTAGTGTATCACCTGGTGTAAGTATTTTAGTTTCGTTTGCTGATCCAACAGGGGGCTCTCGTGCTTTAGAAATGTGTGATTTTTCAAGTCAAGTGAACTAATGCTTGTTTTTTTTCCCTCTGTTTCTCCCCTTGCCCATCTTCTTTTTCCTTCTCTGTCTCTTCACTTTCTCTCTTTTTCCCCTCTCTCAACCTCTTCCCGTTGCAGAAAAGGTCACGTATTGCCTACAGTGATGAGGTGCGGAACGAGCTCCTGGGGGAAGATGGGAGCTCCTCGGAGAGTCAGGTAGGGTGTTAATCAGGGGCTGTGCTTTCCCAGTGTGGGTGGCTGCTCGGGGTGAGGACGGGTCAGGGCCACGAGGGGCAGAGAGAGGCAGGCATTGGCACCCAGTCATGCAGAAGCAACACTGTTTAATGCAAAGCTGCCCAATGCTGAATGGGCTTTAGGCGCTAACCAGCGTCTGGGCAAAACCAGATTGGGGTAAATTCCCGCTTTTTCCCAGCTGTTCACCATCCGCCTCAGATCTTATTCTTCTAAGCCCCCCCGGAAAAAAAAAAACCCAAAAAAGCTTTCAAAGTTCCTTGAACTAAGGGTGGGGGGAAAACTATGTAAATAATAATAATAAAAAAATTAAATGAAGGTGTGTATTTTTTCACATTGTTATAAAGATATCAGCAAGAAGTTAAAAGCTATAAAGGTTTTGTTTAAAAGATATTTTAAATAATAATCTCTCTATCTCACGCACACATGTGTGTGCGCACACACACACACACACGTATACATATATTTATATGAGAATAGATTATCTGTCTATATATAAACGAGTGTCTGTGCATGTCGTGCATTGCACGAGCATGCTATATTTATTATTGATATGTAAAAAATATTTCTAAATGTCTATTAAAACAATTTGAAAATAATTTTGCTAATCTAAAAAATATTGAAACAATTTGATTAGAATTTATAAATAACATTTGTGTATATGTAATGTATATATTACATACATATATATTATATATAATATATATTTTTATTATATTCACACTCATATACTCGTTTGACAATTTTATCAGCTGCACAGCTGTTTTTAAAAGGCAGACCCCACAATAAGTTCCTTTGAATAATTACTGCATTTAATTATCCTGCTATATTTATCGGATATGCCACATGTCACCATATACTCCAAGTAAGTGTATTCAGTATCCACAGGCACCTTGTGAAAGAGCTGTGAGATCGTTCGTAACTGCTAAAGTTGTTTTTGTTTTTTTTGTCTTTTCCCCCCTTATTAGCATTTCACAGATGACCTGTGCACCACACATCTTACAAACATATGTAGCGTTAGCCGTGATGGGTAATTGATATGCATATTCTCACCAAATTAGTGGGACACAAAAAATGAGTGTGACACTTCATACGAAGTTGAGAGTAGAAGAGTCCCTCGAGCTGTCAAACCCACAGCTAGACATTGATGGTTTTATCAAATTCTTGCCAAAAGAAAAAAATTATAACTTGCTTTTTGTTTTTTTTCATTGACTCCTTTCTTCCTTTTATAAAATCAGTTTATGACAAATCACATTACTTGAGTTGTTATTCAAACTGCATTCAATGACAGCTTCTTTTATCAAAAATAATTATGAATTGTAGTGGATGGCACAATAGCTCATTTGATATGGATTTTAAAGATGCACGCTTTCATACTTTATTCACTTTAGTGGCGTTTGAACAATAGGACAATAGTTTAAAAGGATTATATTTCAGTTCCTGAAGTTTCTTATTCTTTTTCATATTAGCCATTCTTTAAACACTTAAAGATAATTTGCCTAATAACAAGACATTAGAGACAATAGCAACAGAGATGTTTTATGTTAGATTGCAGCCATTGATCTGGTAAATGGATGAAGTGCTTTGGGATGTTGTTATATTTATTGCCATAGATGCTGTCAAGCTCCCCTCTCTCTGTCACCTACAAAATCAAAATCCTCTTTTCACACAAAAACATAAACAATAAGCACAAGAGGGTATGAGGATGTGCCATGTACAAAATGTGTATTATAAATATTTATTTTTTGTATTAGTAATTACATATTTATGTTTGTAAATAGACACAAATACATTAAATTATAAAATGTATTTAAATTTTATTGCATTATTTGTTTTATACATTTTTATGAGTTATATATTAAGAAAAAAGAAAAAACAGTTGTATCCCATTTTCCATGAAATAGGAAAAAAAAATGATCTCATGGGTATTTATGTTCAGTGTCAGTTTTACATATGCATTTTAAATGTGTTTAAATATTTTCCTCAACGGGGAAACGAAGGACCAGTTTTCTTCCCAAGCTGATCTCAGGTGTTGAATTAACTTCATTTCCATTTAAATAAAAATAATGAGTTAAACTAGGGACGCTAACACAAGACTTGCTGTGAGTGGAGTGGTCGGAACTTCAGGGTTTTTTATCGCACGAGACAGGAGCGATAGAACGGAGGGGAAAAGATGCGTGTATGGGGGGGAGTCGTGGTGACTGGGGTGAGTCGGTCAATTTAATTCCTGACGATCTAAAAGAGGTCAGGATCATTTCATATAGCCCTGGCTGGGCAGATCATTACCAGTCACAAATCTGTTCGTTACATGGCGAGGATTTATAGCTAAGTAAATAGGGAGCCGTCATAAGTTCTGAAAATAGCGTGTTGGCCCGGCGATAATAGCTAAAGGATGGTTTAATAGAGTTCGGCATTTATTCGTTATCTGTATGCGGACAGAGACCGAATTGGCGCTATCGCTCTCTTTTTTTTTTTTTTTAATAATGTGGTGGTCTACCGTTGCACTTTTTTCTTTAACATCCCTCCCCCTACCCTTTCCGCCCAAAACACACACATTTTTACCACACACGTTCTTGTGTGAGCGCACACACTTTTTTTTTTCGCACGCGAATACTCTACGGAATAGTTTCGATTTCAGACACAGCAGAAGGCATGGCCATGAGAGATTGGGCAGGTTTGAGCCGGCGTGGACCAGATTTTACAGGCTACAAAGGAAGCAGATTACCACTTGTATCGAATTCCGTATTGGAAAAAAAAAATCTTTGTTTGAAAATCCGCTGATTATCATAACAGAAAAATTGCAGCAGTGCAGTTTCGAATAACAACCACATAAAAAAAAAGGAACGAAGGAATGGACTCATCACAACATAATTAAACAATTTCGTGATTTTTTTTTTTTTTTTTCGCCGTTTCCCGAGAAACGCTTGCGAGTTCAGGTAAAGCAACAAAAGACTGGTTGTCTGGTTTGGTTTAAAGAGGAAAAACACAGCAGAAAAGAACAACAGCGAGCTTAAAGTCTTCCAGATTCTCCTGGTAAATCCTCGGCGAGGGCTCGCAATCGTCCAAGCAGCACAAATATGATAGAACAAGGTTTGTTTGGTGTTCATTGAGACGGTCTGCAGGGTTGTGTTTAGCTCGGGTGGGCTCACAGCAAACCTTAATAGCTACTTCTATAGCGTATTCACAAACTTTGGCCTTTTGAATAATGCAGGCAGCGCATTAATAATACTACAAAAAATAAAAATAAAACAAAAAAATGCACAGCTAGGAGCTGCAATGCGGCCCAACTTATTTCCTGCTTCTCAGTGTAGAAGTGAATTTTTTAAACCTAAAATTAAAGGTTAACTTTAACATGTTAAATAACTTAATGTTATTATTTTTTGTAGAATTATATAAAAAAAAAAAATCCATAGCATGCTTATTGCATTGTTATTATTTATGCATATAACATAACATTTATTCTTTTGGAACACAACCCCAATTATTTAATCCATTTATTTTTAATATTTATTTTGGTTTTATTTTTAATAATAATAATTTTTACTTCCTACTTTTTAATTTAAAACTGAAATGTACAATTTATAGTTAAATGCTTATTTTTTTTACCCCCCTTATCCTTTTAGTCCTTATTTTATTTATTTATTTATATTGCAAAAGGCACTTTGCATCCTAGATATAGTGCTGTACTTCAACCATAGCTTTGTTGTGAACCCACAGCAGATGGGAGAAAAAGATCTGAAACGCACCATCCCCACCGACAGCGGCCACCGCCGCAGTTTGACCGTAGATTCTGCCTTTTTTAGTGAGGTATTAAGTTTATAATTCACAATCCAAGTTCTGTCTCTTTTCTGATATGATAGCGAATGATTTAAAAATAGCCAAATTCAAAATGACCAGCGCACACAAAAAGAGATGAGAGGCCTTTAATAATGGCCCAGAGCTTCCCCTTAGATCTGCTAACCTTTAATCTCTGGCAAGAAATGGAGATTAAAAAATCACCTGCAACGGCTGACAAATTAAGAAACTTGTCCTTCCCCTCCTCTTCTGAATATGTTGTGCGCTGCCGATAAGCAACTCACCTTTTGCTGAGAATGCTTGTGTTACATAAAGAGGCTGTAATGAAGAGCTTCTCTAAATGCTTAATGTACTTGATTAAGTTAAAATTGCGTCAGCCTCTTTCAGAGAGCTGCTGAATTCACCGCAAGACATGCATTCTCTGTTTTATAGTTTTAATATGCAATTCTCTTTTATCAAAAATGAATAACCCATGCATGTGATTTCTTCTTATTGTTCTATGGTAGGTCCTTCCGTAATAAGATGCAACCATTATGCTTTATGTATACGTCCCTCATAGGCCTAATGCATAATACACTCTAATTTGGCATCGATAGCAAGTGAGAAATGATGGGCACGTCCTGTAATAATAAAAAGGAGCATTGCATGGTGTCACTTTCTGTTTTTTAGCCCAGAAGTAGGAATCCTGCAGAGTTGTTGTTAAGGAGCCTAAATCCTCAAAGCTTCCATCCTTACTGTACGAAATCTGTATTATCCTACTGTACCGCCAATGCTTTTTTTCCCCCCTTATGCCATATTAAGTGCTCTGATGTGACTGTTTCTCTCCCCCTCTTCCTTGATGATGATAGTTTAGACGTCGTGAGTTGAGAAATCCATTCCCAGTCTCTTTGTTTAATGTGACAGCACAAGAACTTGATCTTTGTTTGTTCAAAAAAGTCGGCATGAGTCTCGTGTTTAGCTTCTTTTAATGTGTTTGTCTGTGATTTCTAAATGCTAAACATGCGAACAGATAAATCGTCAAGGTTAATTCTGTATCCAGTCGCATGACTGATCTGCTTCCTGCCATGTCTCGGCTTTTTATCTATCTTTTCCTCCCTCCCTCTCTTTTTCTCCCTCCCTCTATTTTGTGCCTTCATGTGGCAGTTGATAAAGTTACGTGAAGAGGTAAGTGGCGCTCTTCCTTCCCGTTTTGGTCTTCTCTTTTTCCCGCGGATCCTCCATTCATTTTCCCCCTTCGTCAGAATAAAAAAGACCTAATCTGATTTTAAAGTCTCTTTTGATTGAGCTCAAAATGAGGCTCATTTCTACATACTGCTCTATGAGGAGCTGAATCAAAGCTGTTTCACACCAAACCTTAAAAGATTTAATCAACTTGTCAAAACATTCACCCAATATGAAAACGCAATGAGACGTGCTGTTATAATAAAAAGGGAGGGGGAGATCTGGATATGCTTTTATTTTCTTTTAGCGTTGGGTCATGATAGCCAAATATTCGTCAAGCGCTACTCGATTAGAGAGGTTAACTGTTTTCCTTTTTTCATTAGCATGCTGTGTTTTATCTGTAGTCTGCATGAAAAAATTGTAACTATATTTAAACAATATTACATTTACAATTAGTCATTTAGTAGACGCTTTTATTCAAATCGACTTAAAAATTAGGACAATAGAAGCAATCAAAATCATCAAAAGAGCAATATACAAGTGTCATAGACAAGTCACAGCACACGTAGTGAGGATTTTACAATATGTGTTTTTATAAATGTCAAGTTAAAGTTCACTGTTTCACCGTCTAGCTGATTTTGAACACAAAGGCGCATCTTATTTTGCTGATATCGTATAATAATAGTAATAATTAATTAAAATAAATAATATATAATTTTGTAATTTGTAGGTTAAGTGAGTGTTGCAATGACAGCAAACGTTATGTAAATTTACAGATAGAGGAAATGAGCACATGCAAATGCACGCACACACACACATATATACATATATATATATATATATATATAGCTGCCCAACAATTAATCAAATCCAAATGTATTATGTATTAAATTCATTCATTATTATTTTCATTCAGCCATCTAGCTAATTTTAAACACAAAGACGCATCTTATTTTGCCCATATTATAGAATGATAATGATAATATAATATATAATATATAATAATATAATTTTATAACAGTCTTATTCATTTTTTAGTGTTTGTTTAAAGTGAGTGTTATAATGACTGCAAAAGTAATGTAAATATACAGATAGAGGAAATGAGCCCACACACACACACATATATATATATAGCTGTCAAACGATTAATCACGTCCAAATATTTTATGTATTAAATATATTATGTTTACATAAAATATGTGTATTTATTACGTCTATATAAACACACACATCTCTGAAAAATAGGCTCAGCATTGATAAAGACAATAAATGTTTCTTAAGCACCACATCAAGATATGAATGATTGCTAAAAAGTCAAATGACACTGAAATCTGCAGTAATGGCTACTGAAAATTTATCTTTGCCATCATGGGAATAAATTACATTTTAAAATATTATTAACATAAAGGACATTTTTCTAAAGTTGTAATGATTTCGCAATGTTGTTGTTTTTGCTATATTTCCAATCAAATAAATGCAGGCTTTTAATATAAACATAATTTTTTATGTTTTTATTTGATTCGTTAAAAAAATCGTACTGTTCCTAAACTTTAGAATGATGTTATGTTCTAATTTCACTGATATGTAATATGTTTTATAGAGCATTAATTTTGAAAAGAAAGCAGTAGTTATTTTATTATCAAGTAGTATACAGCAGGTATTAACTCCTTACTTGTTTGCACCATATTACATAAAGTATATTGAAAAAAATTTGTTTACATTTGTTTACATTTATTAGCATACATGGCTCTAAATAAAACAAAATTCTAGATTTACAACCAACTGCTGAGTTTTCTTTGTGCAACGTTAACAAGCAGCCCCAGACGTTTCCCCCACTCAGCGGATGAGAAATACAATAGCCTGCCTTTTAGTCCGAGATAAGGGGACGATTTGTAATGTCTTTTTGTATTTGTAGCATTCATCCGACTTGGAAGTGAGCATGCATGTGGATTACGGCAAAAAAAGGCCGTGGTCTCGATCTGTGTGTGCTTGTGTGTACATTCGCTCGCCGGTATCTTCATCTCCTGTCTTGGGTTGCGAGTGTGTGTGTTTTGTTGTTTGGACTTGGGATTCCCCTATTCATAGACACATGCAGACACACACAGACTACAATATCTGAAGATCTTCATTCATAAAGGAAGCCTCCTCTCAGTGGAGGACTGGATAGCACTGCATCATGCTTCTGCCTGCCTTTGTAAAGATGTTTAGTAAGTGATTGCTTATCTTTGAAGATAACAGTATTTACAATGCAAATTTCTGATCCTTTCTATCTTGAAGAAATCGTAAAAGGCGCATTAAATATTTATGGACGGAAAAATGAAAAACCTTATCTTCGCTTCTGTCATCTTATGAAAGTAAAACGACACTTGCATCATTTTACTAATTCATTACTACTGTAAGTACGTGTCATCCTGTTATGTACTGTAAAAAATAACAACACAGATTCAAATATAATGATCTAAAGTGCCTGATAATTTTCTTTACTCTTCACCATCTCAAGCTACACCAGAAACATTCAAGTAAACAATGCTTCTCTTAGCTCAAATAAGAGAAGGAATTCAGCAGTGCCTCTGGTTTGGAGGATCTTTGTAGACTTGTGTGTTTGTGTGAACATCAGTATATTGTATATTGCTGAATAATCCCATTTGTAGAGCCATACCACCTCCTGCATTTATAATTTACAGCCCCTCACAGTTCTGCGTTCTTTGCTACCTTGACTTGTGTGTGTGTTTCTCCGCTTTTTTTGTTATTGTTTTTCCCACATGGCCAAACAAAATGGGAGTATAGCATTTTTTTTTTCAGCCTTGGGTCAAAAGACACCTTCAGTGGGTTCCACCGCCCTTGTTTTTTTTTTTTTTTATCACACATTTTTGTTTTTCCCCCTTCTCCCATTTTACCAAATTTGAATCAAAGCCTATGCAGCTTATACACACTTAGCCTGCTTTTTAAAACTGTACTTTTCCTCAGCTGGAAAACATGTTTAAATATTTAGCACCCTTATTCACAGCTGTTTGACTCTTGTAATTCTTTTTCTTACAAGTCCCAAACGAACGGTGGAGAAGATCACATAGTCAGTCTGAATCATAGCTGTCATCATTATTCACTTTGACTCTAACACTCCCCCTCCCCCCCATTTGAAATAATAAGGAATCATCAAAACTTTAGAAAATTGCGATTGTAAGCGCTCGTGTTTGATATTGAAAAAAGGGGAGAGAAAAGCGAAGACGATTCTTTTGAGTCACATTCGCATTGTTCCTGGGTTCCACGTTAATAACTTACAACTGAAGTGCGGTTCTTGACGGAAGAAAAAAATGCAAAAAAGAAAAAAACCAAACAAACACAAAATTCTCGTTTATAGTATCTAAGAACGTCTTTGTAGAAAAAGTAGGTGTCAGATAAAAAGGCATACATGCATTGGCACAAATGAGAAGGGGCGCGCGCAGAGGCGGTCGCGAGCACACCAATATTTATCATGCCCTCTTTAAAAGAAGCTTCTGTTGAACTCCATAAGACCAAAAAAGAGAGACAGTTTTGACAGTCCTGCTGCTCCAATAGTGAATAAATCAAGAAAAAGATGAGCTCTTTTATTCGGGTCATTTTGAAAGTGAGTGATATGCATCTAGGGCTTTTTGTTTTAAATATCTGAGCTAGTATGTTACGTGTAACATGCTTTGTTACTCGTAATCACCTCCTTACGGATGCGTTTGGATCCAGACGTGGAGCGTTTATTGGGAAAAAAACCTCACAAATCCGCAGGAGCGAGGTAATTCGTTTTGATAGGCCATTATTTGACGTTTCGGGAAGTCGCCATTTCTCTGCGCTGTTGTCGTCACTGCACCTACGCGGCCACCTTCGGTGTGTGTCACCCCTATCCCCTCCGCACCCCACACACGCGCACAATAGACATCAACAGCTCCCCCTCCCTCAGAAAAATAGACCGACTGAGGGAGTGAGAACAAGCGAGGGAGAGAAATTCAAGAAAAAGCTTTGAAGTGGCTTTCCGGCGCGCGAGTCTGCTGGCCGTCTCCCCGAGACGTGTCACCTTTGCCGAGAGGGAATAGGAAAATCACGTTTCGAATGGTAATGATAACATACTAATCACTTGAGCTCTTTGAAGACGGGGGAGCGAGCTACTCTGTCAGTATCCCCGGCTGCCTTGTGCTTCCAGGCACACAGGCACATCCCTGGTCTAGGTGTATTAGTTTAAGCGGTGCATGTCAATACGTCCCCTCCATCTCAGCTGATCCAGAGGGGCTCATTAGGCAGAGATGGCTCCCTTTTCCCCATACGCACTCCCACCCCCGTTCTCTCCTCTTTCTCTATCCCTCTCTCTCTTTTTCCCTCTATCTCCCACTAACACCCCCTCCCTTAAACTATTAAAAAGTATTTCAGCTATTTTAAATGACATCTGTCAACCGAGAGGAGGAGAAGAAAAAAAAGTTCAGACAGTTTTTTTTCTTCCTCTTTCCCTTCTCTGTGATTGTCAAACTTTGAAAAGTGGAATGTCGTCTATTTTTCATTTCATTTCCTTGGAGTGATTAGCCGCTACATATTTTGACAGCTTAACTAGAACTGGAAACTTGTTTCTCTCGCTTTTTCCTCTCTGCCTTTATTCTTTCTGTGCATGTAAATAGGAATAAAGGTTAACGTCCTTTAGAAATGTAGTTAGCACTCTTTGTTATGTATTTACAAATAGAAATGCAGTGGTCTCATTCATTGTTCATGCTCATAAATGATGTGACTTACCAGAATATAGTGCATGATTCTTAGTTTTTTTTTTTTTTTTATCTGCAGTGAGGATTAAAAGTTTATGCCTAGAAAGTTTAAGGAAAGTTTTATGATTGTGGCAAATTTTAAACCGAGATGGTATTATGTGAAATGAATAATAATATTATGAATTATAAATAATAATAATATGCATTGCTTGCTTAAAATTGTTCAGCATCTTAAAATAAGCCTATATTTGTGACCCTTATCATGTGAAACTATTTGTACTGAAAAATCTCCAAATCTCTCAAATCACGCTGAATCGCATGGTCATCAGATTTTAATGTAAAAAACTAAAGACGTTTAGAATTTCATTTTATTATATTAAATATTTTTAAATTGAAAAACTAAGAAAAATGTAAAATATTTTTTGGATCCCACTGTTTTTCTAGAATGTGACGCATATATGAGATTTTTAGTTATTCATAAATTCTGTTATGTCTAGTACACTACCATTCAAAAGTTTTGGGGTCAGTAAGAGTGTTTTTTCTTTTCTTTTTTGTTTTGTTTACTTTCTTTTAAGATTAAAGATTTTAAGATTTTTATGCACCAAGCATACCACATGCCATTTTAGGAATATTTAACTTAAAAAAAATATTTATATTTTAACATATATTTAATTTTTATTTAATCTATTTAATTTATATTAAATTAGTTTTTTTTAAATAATATTTATTTTAATTTACTGTATTTTTATCTTGGCGTTATTTTATGTTCACGAAACATGAGTCGGAGACCACTTCAGCATGGCCAAGGTATTTATTTTTCTGAAATTAGTTGTCATCATTTTAAGGACATAAATGCTGTCCACAATGTGCAATATTAATGTGCCTGGCCCTTGACCATGATGTTTATTTTCATCTTACTTTTATGACTTCTGACTTCATATATCTGAAACTCAACACAAGATGTATCAACCTTTCCTTGAAAAAGTTTACACACCTTGTTGGTTTGCATTATTTACAGTGACCCCCTAAAACACTCAAAATCACCTGAGTAGAAACCAGCAAGTGTTTTAGACAGCATGCACTTTTGAAAATACACTTTTTTTTCAATGCCATTAAAAAAAAAAAACTTTTGGGTTCCTCAAAAATCCTTCAGTGGAACAATTCTTAAAATAACTTTTTTCTGCTATAAAGAACCTTTAATGCTGGGTAAAGCTTCCATGGATATTTAAGATGTTTCATGAAACCATAAAAGCCTATAAAGCACCTTTTGTTTGTAAAAATATACATATCAAATAAATAACAGTGTAACAAGGTTTATGGTGGCATCCTGAACTTGTCAGACTAACAGATATTGGGGTAATCTGAAGCAGCATTTGAAAATATATTACAGCTCAATTAGCCATCCCTCCCATGCTAATCTTTGCCCTGGTTTTAAATATGAGGTAATGAGATCTGGCAACACCTTCAGAACAAAGCCACTGCAAGAAGGAAGCCTCAATTAAAAAGAAAGGAAAGGTGTTAGATTGGAGCTCCGTCCTTTTTTGCCTCAGAATTTGCACAAAGATCAGTCCAATTTATAAAAACGCAACTCATAATTAGACGTTCTCAAATCAATGTATAAGTTAAATTAAAACTAAGTGGTCTGTACCCTTTTGTCTTAGTGTGTCTATTATTGTGTTGAAAATGTCTCTGTAAATAATGTCCCAGTCTTCTCAATCACTCTCATTGTTTTCTTTCCATCTGTGGTTTGTTTTCAGAGAGCACATCTGTTGGACAACACAGAGAGGCTGGAAAGGTCATCTCGGAGGCTGGAAGCTGGCTACCAGATAGCGGTGGAAACCGGTAGGCATTCTGGGTAGGGGGGTGAGCGACAGCAAATTGTCTAGCTCCTATGCACGGTAAAAAGAGAGAGAGAGAGAGTGGAAAAAAAACGCCTTGACGACTGGTGACATTTTCAGGAGCACATCAAAGAGAAGCAAGGGAGAGAGAGGTGTAGAGCAGCAGCCGCAGTACTGTTAGGCTCACACAAAACACACCATCCTATTTCCATTCACCTACCTGTGTGTGCGTGAAAGAGAGAGAGAGAGAAAGAGTTTTAATATGGGTACCAAATGATGCCGTGTCGACTAGAATAAACAACACCCTGCCTCCACCGTCCTGCAAATGTTTCAAGCTAAATAAAGACCGAGATATTTTAATAAACCGGTTTCTAAATAAAGCACCTTAGACGTCACCTGATTCGCACCTGTCTGAAGGTTAGTTTTTATCTTTAAATACAAGAAAATGAACTAATTTAGATCTGAAATGGATTGAATCAGCAAGCTATTTTTTTTTTTTTTTTAGCCTGACAGTCACCGTGTTGTTGAAGCAGAGTGTATTCCTCAGAGACGTATCAAAGCTCGTTCTTCAAGAAGCTACTGGCTTTCTTTGGCTTCTGCCTTAGTTTTGAAAAGTTTGTTAATTTACACTATAATGGCAGGGTGGCTTGTGTGCGACGTCGACACAGTTAATAATTCAAATCAAGAAAGGGTTGCACAGACCACTGGCGTTTGAAGTCTTGCAAGAACAACTCACAAATTCATAAATGCAATCTGCATCCTCTGCTGAAAAATTTAGTTTCATTTATTTTGGATCCTCTCAAACCCGTACTTCATATTTTTTCCAATTCCTCTGCATACATTTATATATTTGTGTGTGTGTGTGTGTGTATATATATATATATATATATTATATCTTTTTTTCAGTTCACCAAATGAAGTCCCTTTGTTTTTCTGCTATTCAGACATATTTTTTTTCTTATGTTTGCCCAATTGAATTTTCTGCTTTTCTGGTATATACCAAAGCGGAAGCCCGTAGACTTCAACGTCAGGATCAGACCCCCTCTGAGAGGAGTTTTCCCCCCATAAAGGACGGTTTCTGCTTCTGAGAACCGTCACAATGCCGCACCGCTTCCACTTCTCTCAGTGTGGGAGCCGCAAGCGCAGAACAATGCCTGTTTACTCAGCCCTTCTCTAACTCGGCCTGTGCGTCTCACTCCTGTGATCCTAATCCCTGACCCCGTACCCCACCGACCACCCCAACACTCACGTACACACACACACCTGCATCTTAAAAGCGTAGCGGCAGGTAGTCCTAAACTGAAGTGGCCCAGGAAGGACTAACCCTGTACTTTTGGGATTTGGGCACAGCAACAGCGTGCAAAATGGACAGTGATCGCTGGGGTAAACACAGACCCGCTTTGGTGGCTGTTGAGGAGCTGCTGGGATAGATGCACTTTGTTTGGGTTGTGGCGGTGACCCTCGCTCTCTGTGTCATACTGAGGCGGATCGGCCAGTTTATGGACCATGTGTTAAAATTCACTCGAGCGGCAATCCACACCTGCTATAGCGCCGGCCATTCAGGTTTTTGTTATCCTGTAGTAAAACAAAACAATTAGTATAAAAATATACTATACTAAGAAGTATAAAAATAAATAATTATATAATTATTACTAAATATGAAATTAGTAATACAATATATTTTGTATTTATATATTATATATTTAGTGAAGTTTGTATATAGATTTTCCAATTTATAAAATAATAGTTTTTTTATACTATTTAATTTCTATATTTAATTTAAGGTTTTTTTGGGCTGTTTATTTAGTTTTACATTTTTTTTTGCTTAAACTATGTTATTACTTTTACTAAATAGATTTGAATAAATAATGTTAAGTATACACAATTTAAAACATTTGTGACTGTACATACAGATTTGTACATTTGGGATAAAATAATACATACACCTAAATTGTCTATATATATATATATATATATATATATATTAGTGTTGTCAAATGATTAATCACGATTAATCGCATCCAAAATAAAAGTTTTTCTTTACATAATATATTTGTATGTACTGTGT
>JAUCNO010000082.1:3435925-3448191 GCA_032353835.1 Enteromius viviparus | reverse complement strand
ATGTAAAGAAAAACTTTTATTTTGGATGTGATTAATCGCGATTAATCATTTGACAGCACTAATATATATATATATATATTCTTTTACATACAATTTTTTTGTTGTTGTTTTTACAGTTTATAACTATAGTTTTTTTACAATTTACTATAGTTATGGTCACATAAAATTGTTTCATTATTTTAATTTTTTTGACGTTTAAATTAACTTTTAAAACCAGCTCTTTGTACTGACCAAATCATTTCATTATCAAGGATGATTGGTCAGGGGGTTTTGTGTGTGTGTGGTTGACTGAATTCTTTGAATTCTGGATTTTTGATTATAATGGACAAAATCTCCTAGCTTTGTGTATATATATATATATAATTATTTTTCATTTATCTATGTAATTAGAATTTTATTTTCTGATACATTTTCTACATAGTGTAAATGAAGAATGTGTGTGTGTGTGTGTGTGTAAAGGTTTTTTTTTTTGTGCGTGTGTTGCGTTCAGTCCAGCACTAGCAGCATGTCAGGAGCACTCCAGCCCCTCAGAGAGATATTGAGAGTGCTCTCTGGACATGCAGAGCTTTTTACCAAACTGTTTGTCTCATAAATAAAGTATGGGTCTTCATTAGAAGAGGGCACCCACTTTAAAGCTGCCTGAACCAGAGGCACGTCGGCCTGAAGAGAGCCTGGAGTACAGTAGGAGGGAGCAAAGCAGCCAATTTAAAGGCATTTAAATCAGAGATGTCCCAGAGCCCACGAGCGTTAAATAAACCCTAATCAAAGAAATGCCTGGCTGTTTATGAAAGCCAAGGAAGTGAGCAAAGGATGTTTTGTATGGAGGAAAATAAAACACCTAGGGGGTGTGATTCTCTTGTTTGCAGTCACTTTTGGGATTGTTGAAGAGCATTTATTTGTTTTTGTTTTCCCTAAGAAAGCAATTTTAGACAGTTGACCTCAAAATCTATTAATTAATCAAAATTAATTTTAACGGAGTTCCATGAAAATAGCGTCCATAAAGAGCAGAGCGGTGGCCTTTGAATACACAGCAGCCGCCGTGGAAGCGGATCGATGGGGCAAAATGAAACCAGCTCATTAGGGATTGATTTCAGCAGTGTTTAGATAAGCAGAGTGGGTCGGGGCCTGGCCCCTGGGGCCCTCACCAGGGCCCAAAGTTCACGCAGAGCCAGGTAGAGAGCGTCTCCGCAGGCCATCATCTTTATTAGCACCCAGATAAGCTGATTAGGCCTTGTCAATCAAAGGTGCCAATGACTCAATCGAGAGGCCCTTCTTTTCTTTCTCTCTCCTTCCTTTTTTCTCTCTTTTTTTTTGTGTGTGATAAATCATTGAAGCGACCAACAAAGCGGTAGCCATGACGGCTAAGCTAAGCAGCCCTGCAGTTGTCACCAAGGCAGACGACGCAAGGACCCTGTGATGATGTGACGACTGTATTAAAGAGTACATCAATTTGTTTGAGAGTGGTTTGATTTTTTTCTGCAGTGGTATTAAAAGAGCATACGAGGGGGGAGAGTAGTTATTGTTGTCACAGGCTTTACCGAGAAGTCGAGAGTGCCCCCGATAGAAATAAATAAGAAAATGATCGAATGTAGAAATAAATAGATATGTTTTGTAAACATGAAGAAACACTGCTCCTTTTGAGCGTGAGCACGGCTTTAAGACATGCTGTGTCAGTCCATGGGTGTCAGAGCGTCCCAGTAACAGACACACGATTGTCTCCGTCTCTCCGTTTCACTGCCTCTAGCTCTCTTTCTTTCTCCTCCATGTTATCGTTCTTTCATTTTCTTTACTTCATCCCTCTCCTCCACACTTTCTGGTTGTTTTCTACCATTTTTTGAAACGGATAACTTGCTGCTTTGAATGGATTTCCCTTTTTTTTAACCATCATTTCTCTGTGTTGCCGTGACCTTTTCTTCTTAAGCACTTTAAACATTTTTGTTGATGATGAGGATTATTATTATTCAGTATAATTACATTAAAAAAATGTAATAAAATAAAAAATATTAACATTTAAATTTTAGTGCATTCAATAAGTATTTTTAAATATATCTTTTAAACTAAATAATTGAATATTTAGTTATATAATATAAAGCAATGTTGTAGTAATAATAATAGTAAAATAGTAACTAAATAAAAAATGTCAACATGAAATTAAATGCATTCAATAATGTAGTTTTTTATATTCTAATATCAATTTAAAATAAATTTATAGTCTAAAATTTTGTAGTTGTAGTTTTAATAATAATGATGATGATAATAGTGTTAAAAATAATAGTAAATAAAAAATGTAAAAAATAAAATGTAATACATTCGTTAATGTATAAGCTCTTAAACAAAAGAGTCTAATATTTAGGTATGTAAAGTAAAGTGATGTCATAATAATAATAGTAGCTAAATAAAAATGTCAAAATGAAATAAAATGCATTCAATAATGTAGTTTTTATTATTTTAAGAACCTTTTAGAAGAACATGTTTATACAATCTTACATTTTGTAATAGTAGTTTTAAAGAGGATGAATTTAATAATAATAATAGTACATAAAAATTGTAAATATTAAATTAACTACATTTATTAATATTATGAATGCAATTGAAAAGCTGCTGTTATTGTTACAAATATTTGAATAGTCTCTTTAACTAAAGTCATATTAACTAATAATAATGATAATAGTACATTTATAGCTGGTTAAAAATATAGTTTTTATCTCACTGAAATCATTTGCTGTACAATACCTTCTCTGTAATTAATTGTTTCATTATTTCATTATTTATTTCAGCCTTGCTGTTCCAGTTGATTTCCTTCATTGTACAGTCTTGTTTAAAGTTTCAGCACATCGCTACTGTTCTCTCTTTAATGAGGACAATTTGGTGAAGTGGATTTCCTCGAGGTATAGCATACCAAATAACTTGGGTTTTTGTAGTTTGCTGAAATCTGAATGGCGTATTGTGTTTCAAAAAGAATATGCCGTTATTTGATAATTGTTTGATTCACGGAGCAGAGCCACAAGAGTTAAATATTTCAATAGCAGAGTTTGCAGATATGCAGAAAGGAGAACTTAGCTAGAGTGGATTTTATAAAGACAATGGTGGTTTTTTTTGTTGTAATGAGGGCATTTTCTCATTGAAAATGTATGGGTTTTTTTTGTGCTACAACTTAAGCGTGTACTTCAGAAGTTTGAACTTATGTATGTTAGCGCTTTTTAAATATGAATGCACAATGTAAACCTCTCGTAAAAAGAAATATGTATATAAGTGATGGGATGCATGTGTGAGCGTAATATAAGGTTTTCGGCTCGGTAAATCTACCTACGGGTGAGCTGTTTATCGTGAAACCCCCCGGCGGATGAAAGGCGATGTAATAATGATTTTTTTTTCTCTCCTAATCGGGCCTTGTCAGCGAGGCGTCTTATCGTGGAGAGGAAAATGACACCGATACTATCGAAGAGCCCAGAGTCCAAGTTTGTGTCGCTCCCCCCCAATCACGCCGGACCCGGCCTCGCCGTATCTAGCGCCGCCACAAACGGCAAGCGCCGTTTTTCATCTGGACTTCAAAAACGGTCCCCGTCATTAAAATTGCACCCGCGTTCGGCTGCAGGGATCAGCCGCTCCGGAGCGAAAATGGGATGTGGGAGAGGAGGCTCGCTAAATGTGCTAATTCTGTCCTCACATGTTTACGGCTTAATTTTAATCGGTTTGAGCGAGGGAGGAGGAGGAGGAGGACGAGGGGGGCATGGAAAAAAAGCCTCACATTGCAATAAATCGCCATTATCTTTGACACCGAAGGACTCAGCTGTTCCAAGGATTTTGGGGTCTGTGAGCAACAGTATTATATGGGGACACACAAAAGTGTTTACGCTTGAATTGCGGTGGCCGAGGTGCACTCACTGATTTCAGCGCGTCTAGACAAAGGGCCAAACTTTCACAATGGCGAAGCCTGCAAAACAGGCTTTTAAGAGAGCTGAACCAACAAACTTGACTAGCCGATGTGTTTGTGTTCGCAGCTATCTTTGCCAGTGGAGAGTGCAGGTGTCGACTTGTTGATATATTCCAATCGGTATTACAATATTTGCTCATGTTAAGTGCGATCATTGACTGTAGAGTCGCCTCACGCAGTTTGAGAGGGTTTTTTTTTTCTTTTGGGGTGATGGGGAGCAGATCCATTTTTCTAGATAAACTATTGAGTGACAGATTGAGAGGTAAGCTTCCCACTTGCATCTTTTGAATAAGCCTCTCCAGCAACACTTGCCACCAGCGAGATGCATCAAAATCGCCAGTATCCTCAGGACTGAGTTTAAACTAAAGTATGAGAAGAGCAGAAAAAAAAGACCAGGAAAGAGGAAAACATAAACTGAATATGTGATGATTCTAATGTTTTTTGTCATTGTATTTGCTGAAAAATATAAAACATATGGTCATAACATGAATAAAGCTTGCATATTACTTATGTAAATGCATATTGCTTAATTATATATTATTTTAATAAAATTAAACTTAATACACATTGTTATTAATAATATTTTATTTTGAAATTAAAATTATAATAGTACAAGCAAATGTATTTAATATTTACTGCTAAGCAGTATGTATATTATACTTAGTATAAAATGTGTAATACATTTATATTAATATTTAAATTAAGTTTTGTTATTATTATTATTATTATTTATTGTTAGTATTATTGCTACATAAATAATGCTGTATTTACTATTTACTACATTAGAGTATTAATGTTATACATTTTACTTAATGTATGTTTACTAAAATTTATATAAATATATAATGCTTGTTATTGTTAATAATTACATAGTAATTACACAATTCCGTTAATTGTATTAATGTATGTAATGTATATAATTAATTGTATTTACTACATTAGTGTATCGATGTTATACACATTACTTAATTCAATAATATTAGTGTTTATATAATGCTTATTTTACTGAAATTATTATATTTATTGCATATTAATTACGTAATAATTAAATAAGTTAATTGCATCTTTAGTATTTGTGTATTTAATATTTGCTACATTAGTGTATGCATCTTATAAGATTTGTAATTACGTTTATTTAAATTTGCTAAAATGCTTATTTTTGTTATTATTATTTTATTAATTACGAGCACTACATTAGTCTTGCTGCATTCACTTATAAATGCACAGTTGTAGCACTATAGTGTAAAATGTGACCAGTCTTATTATATTGCTGGCTTCTTTTATTTTCTCATAATTTGTTTGTAACATTAATGGCCTAAAATGTTTTTGAAGTAAGTTGTCAGAACCATAGATAAAGAGAGAGAGAGGCAGAAAGTACATTTTAATTTCAGATCATATGTGTCTATTTATATCAGACGCACACAAACAGTCTTTCATTGACCTTTGGTTGACGGAGAGAGAGTGAAAGAGGGCACTCAAGCTGGATGGCGTTAAATAAAACTGTTTTGGAAGGAAATGGAAGACAAAAGCGAATACCCAGGACCCCCATGGGCGCTTCCTCATCGGCCGCTTTAAAGAGCTGGCACATCTGAGGCGCCGCAATATCAAAAAGCAGAGAGAAAAAGTGAAATGAAGTAAAAGGAAAAAGTGGAGAGGGGGGAAGAGAGAGTGGCAGTACCTTGTCACTGCGGAATGAGGATCATAAACGGTAATTGTGTGATGGGAGTGACACGCTGATGACAGCAGATTGATGGCAGTTGAAAAGCGAGCCTAATTCACTAAGGAGTCGCAGAGAGTTGGGTGGCTGAGATTAAGAGAGGAAACTAGTCAGACTGAGCGGAGTGGGTACAGAGGGGCAGCGGTTTACTTGTGCTTCCAGTTTTGTTTGTTCTCGTTGTATTTACGTCTCTCGCTGCAGTGGACCGGAAACGGTCCCACTCAGAGTACCGCGTTATAATCAAAATCTTTGTTGCTTCCTAAACCTAAAAAAAAAAATGTATTATGCTAAATAGAGTTTAATATTTATAGCAAAAATGCCACACTTGTTTAAATGCAGGAATAGATTTCATGCCAATAGTGGAGGTAAAATGTTATTGACTTTTGTTCAATAAAATATTAAAACAAACAAAGCCATAAATAATATAAAATGAATAAAAATAAGCTTTATGTTATTATTGTAATTTAACCAATTCAATATCTTATTAAAAAAAATTAATAATAAAATATATTTACAAAATGTTTTAATAGTATTAGCCTATTTATTGGATATTCGTTTTTTGAATGTAATTTAAAATATAAGTTATGTTAATCGTAGTATTCCATTCATTCTCACACACACACACACACACATATACATATATGTAATAATCTTACATATTATAACATTTTATAATAATTGTAACTGTACTTAAAAATTATAGTAGTATGTATTAAATAGAATTTGTATTTAAAATAATGTAAAATAGAATGTATTATAATTATTATTTTTGATCAATAAAAAAAAAGAGATTTAAATCTTTATAACAAATTATAACTATATGGGATTCAAATTTAAAAAATATGGTTTTATTTTATTATAGTTATATTTAATATTTTTACATTGGAGGAAAATAATGACAATATAAAATATTTTGTAAAATTTTGGTCAAACACCTTTTTTAATATTAAGCAACTGTGTATTTTTCTGTCTCTGTTTTTCAATCTTACTAGTCGGTCTTACTTTTTATTAACAACTAAATAGCTGTTAACGACAATACTGGCTTCATCATCATAAGTTTGAACAGCTGCTGGACCTGCTTTGTTATGGATAGTTAACCCAGCACAGATAATCTTATTTGTTTTCAGATTAAATATGGCTCAATGCGCGACGCTTAGCGTTTCTCACCGCTGACCACCCCACAGTTTGCGGCACATATAAAAAACACCCATCATTAGCGCTGTCCGTCTGTCCCTCTGCGGCTGCTTGTGTCACACCGTCTCTCAAAGTGGCTTCCTCCTCGGCGGCCCGCGCCCTGGGCCGGTGCGGCCGCGGGCTCAGGACGCCCACTGTACATGAAACACATCGCCCGATCTGTCAGCTGGGGGCTCCATCTGTCAGTCAGTGGGACAGCTTCACTTTTGTCTGGGGAGGGAGCTGGGTAAATACGGTAGGGGGGCTGCAGCGTACCCTATTTTGCGTTGCACAGGAAACCCTACTGCCACCGTCCTGACATATTAAATAATAGTTTGCAAGACTATTATTGAAGGACAGCATTTTTATAAGGCGATATCACTACCACCGTAAATTCTCAGTGTGTTTCATTACTTCTAAATAAATTTGGTAATGTTTAGTTTTTCCTGTAGAAAATATATAGATCCTCAAAACTAGCTTACAAGACTTGTCTTTTGCAGTTTGACTGTCACAAGTGAATCTCGCTTTTGATAAAAGTGATAATAGGCAGGAGAGTGGAGGTTGCAATCTACGCTTTGGCAGATAGGCTGCGCCCTTGAGCCACCGAAAAAAGGACGTGCTCAAAGAATCGTCTCCACACTGGGGGGACAAGAGGCCTCCACCGCTCAGCTCTCTCAGAGTCTTTGGATGTTTCTCCTGGTGCTGAAAGTTCCTGAAAAGATAAGCTTTGCTCACAACTCTAGGAGCTCATTTGAGTTTTATTTATTTAGCACCGTGTTTTCATGTGTGTGTGTTTGAGAAAGAGAGCAGGAGAGGAGTGTGTTTGTGCGCAGTGCTGAATCCCTGCTGAGAGCATCAGTATTTTCAGATCGGTGTGTAGGGGTGATACTGAACATCAGCAGCATGATATTTCAGCTATTATTATTCACCCCTTACAAAGAGGCGACTGGATTTGTCACATCACCTCTGAAGTCAATTTGAATTTAACCAGACGATACATTTTTCAACCCCGTCACTGTGTCCATATTTGATACTGAATTCTTTAGGTTGGGGTACAGCTCAGTCAAGGTTAATTCACTTTGAGTTTTTGCCAGTGAGCAAATGGTTTGTAGTCTTATAGTTGTGCTTAAGTGGTTTGGTGCCTTGACTCCAAGTCATAATTATAATTGTATTGTAAATAGGATGAAGGGAAATTATTTTGTTTGGTAGGAGGCTTTTAGAAAGACGGGCTGTGTAATATAGATTGTTCAAGTACTGTATTAACCTCTGCATTTTTTGTATTAAAAAACTTATGAATGCATGTTGAATTCAAGTTGATCTAATTAGAGAAGTTGTGGTTTATTATTACTGAAGGAATTTCGTTTGTAGCTGCTGAGAAATGACTTCTGAACATTTGTCCATCATCTTAAACATTTTGCTCTTAACCCTTTTAAATCAGAGATGGATATAGTTGTATTTCTTCATTTTGTTAGATGTGTTTATACAGCTATTTAGCTAATTGAATTATTCTCTTTAGTTGGGTTGTGTAAAAACTTCTTTAGATCCAGTTTTGTTTTTTTATATAAATGTCTTTAAATGCTTGCGATGCATTTGTAAATGCTGTTTTGTAATACACACGTATGCACACACACAAACTCATTGCAGTTTCATTTTTTTATGCTTTAATTCCAGGATTTAGAAAAGAAGTGATTTTTATGTATATCTTTTAAAGAATGATTATAATTGGACAAAAAAAGGAACCTCTCTCATCAATTAAGATAATAGAATTTATTGTATGAAAAATATTATAATTAATACTAAAGTATAAATATCTAGAATTAAATTGTTTTAATTTAATTTTAGTTTTCAATTAGTTTATTTTTATTTTTATTCTTTTTTAATTTTATGCTTATGCATATGTAAATATTTCTTTATATTTGTTAATTTATTTTTTTCATGATTTTACATCTGAGAAGTCATAGCATGTCTTATTTATTTTTATTCTGTTTAGAATTTTCTAAATAGATGCATTGTTATACATTTTCTTAATTAATTAAATTGTTTTTTTTTTTTAATGAAACATTTTAATGTTTTTAATTAAGTGGGAGATTTTTTAAAGTT
Organism: Enteromius viviparus; assembly: GCA_032353835.1. Lineage (NCBI taxonomy): Eukaryota > Metazoa > Chordata > Actinopteri > Cypriniformes > Cyprinidae > Enteromius > Enteromius viviparus. The sequence continues at coordinate 3,439,267 of JAUCNO010000082.1, read as the reverse complement.
GTTCTCGCGGTAATAGGTTTTGTCCAGTGTTCAGCGAACTTGTTTTCATCAACAAACCCATAAGGCAGACTTGCCATGCATAACCGCATTGACCATGGTGAGGTGATTTCTGAAAAATCTCACACGAAACACCCAGTGCCATCTGCTGCTGCATACTCATTTCGATTACACATGAAAAAACGCAATCCCAAGTCCTCAGCCTGCCAGAGATTGCCAGCTTCTTTTCATGATTGACTCAGTCAGATAAAAATAGTCAGGAAAGAAGTCTAGAGGCGGCCAAATGACAGACAAATAAAGTATTATTTGCATGTGTTGTATCATAAAATCATCTCGGAATACTGTATTCCCAGGATTCTCATTTCTTCAACCTGTGTTTCTAAAGACTAATTTATGTCCTAAAGTAAGAGAAAAAAAAGAGAGTTGTAAAGAAAATGTGATATTTTTGGGGTGGCTTTAGCATCCTGGGCCACCTGGATTTATTTGGGCCAGCACCTCTCTGTCCGTCTGGGCCCTGCATGTCCTAGAGGACTACGGTGAACAGAAGCTACCTCTTGACAACTCGCACCTGATCACCACGTTTATCCATGACTCTCTTCCTCTTTCCCAGTCTGTCCCTATCTTGCTTGCCCTCCTTTAAAATCCCCCTTCCCAGCGGTCCTGCCCTGTCCTACTTAACTCCGGCCCATCCTGCCCTTTGATTTCAGCTACTTAGCCAGCCACAGATCATCTGCACACTTCACACACTCTGTTTCTCTCACATCCTCTCATGTTTACGGGGATATGTTTCACAAACAGATATTAAGTGAACAGTCACATGCAGTCCAGCTTATATTAGATGCGATGCACAGTGCATTCAGATTAGTCACTTTTTTAGATGTTTTTATGTCGCTTTAATTCTTATTAACGTTATTGTTCAAATTGAGACTGTGTGTAGCAGGTGTTGCGTTCTTATAACATTGTTTGATTAGGAAGATTTCTTTAAAGGACGCCACATGAAAAGATGGAGCAATGGTACATAAGCGTACCATCTGTTTTACTTTTGTAAGCTCCAAAGGCACAGTAAAGCATATTTTTGTCAAAGGAGTAAGTTATAATCTGCTGCTTCTCTATTATGTGAAAGGTATCTAACAGCTGACTTGTCTTCCGTCTGGAAATATCCCTAGGCCTTCAGTCCAAGTGTTAACTGTAAGTGATCCGAATTGAAGGTAGCATACAGGGACTCATTGCTCTGTTGATTACTTGCGCAGTCTAACAGCTCTGTAATGGTTCAGTTCATGCTGTTCTTGTTACTGGGAAAGAGCCTCCTTGCTCAATTTACTAAGCACCCGTAGCCTTTCTTCATTTCATGTAAAGTCACAGAACATTCTTATGGAGCTATTTGAAGAGCTTGTAGTCACTTTATTGCACTTTATGAACCTTTGTGAAGGAGTTATACTGAGAAGCCTTTTGAAGCTTGCGGAGTCATTTTAGCCGAGCAATTTAGATAAATCGTCTTATATGGAGTTATATTTTAGAGCCGTCTTATGGAAGCTCTTGAAGCTAGTGGGAGTCATCATATGAAGCCATTTGAAGCTTGCGGAGTCATCTTAGTTCATCTTGGAGAATAATCACGAGTCATTTGAAGGTTGTCAAATCATCTTGATTCATCTTGGGGAATCATCAAATGTGGAGTACTTTGAAGGTGGTGGAGTCGTTTTAGGGAATCATACAGAGTCATTTAGCTAGATATTTATAGCTTGTAGACTCTTAGTGAGTCATTTTGTAGCATGTGGAGGCATCTTAAATGGAGTGACTTTATAGGGGTCATTTAAAGCTTGCTGGAAGCAAGATAAGTTAACTTATCTGGAGTCAGTTGAAGCTTTTGAAGGCATCTTTTAGAGTCAGTTATGGAGTCATGTGAAGTTTGTGAACCATCTCAGGGAGTCATTTTGATGAGTTTGGTGAGTCATTCTTGTGGATGCATCTTGCATGGAGTGAACTTGTAGAGTAATGTAAAGCTTGCTGGAGTTGTCTTGTCTGGAGTCAGTTGAAGTTTATGGAGGCTTCTTATGGAGTGACTTATCGAGTCACGTGAAGCTTCTTAGAGAGTCATTTTGATGAGTCATCTTACAGAGTCATCTTAGGGACTAGTAGGCATCTTACAAAAGCTTGTTTAATTAGTTTGCAATCATTTGCATCTCACGGAATCTTATGAGGCTTGTGAAGTCATCTTAAATGAAGTCATTATATACATGTATAATAAAATCATCTATGCATACTCTTGATTAGGTTTTAGATTAATAATTAAAAATGGGAAATAGTGGCATAATTATTTCCATCTCCTAGTGCTACGGCCCGAGAACAATGTAATTGATCCTGCGTGTGGAAAATAACCATGGCTTTTTTAGGAAGGAGACACGAGAGTGGCTAACTAATTTTTCCATCAAGCTAATACAGCACTAGTGTGGTTTTAAGATGGCTGCTGTGGTAATTAGTGAATTGCTTTGAGTGGGCCAGGCTGGGCTGAGAGTGGGTAAGAGATGAAAAAGAGGGCAGAAAGGCTGTCTGTTTCATACTCTGATGGAGGTTATATTTTCTGTGACAACTGGACCACAGTAATCAAAATGTGTTAATAATCCCTTCAAAGGGATGGCGCGGCATCAGTGGGGCCTCAATGAGTCTGAATCCCCTTGTTAGCAGCAGAGCTGGATGCTCCACCCTCCCCAACCTGAATGAGCCACAATTACAAACACTGCCGCACATGAGAGAACCCCGCTATTGTCAACACATGAGCAGAGATACATGCTGACACATTAATATGCATACACATAAGCAAACATACAAACACTTTTTGATATGTCAGTTGGATGGTCAACATGAAATCCAAATTGATGTAGGATATCAATGTTGCATATGCTTCTGTTCTGCTCAAAAATTTAGAACCAAATCCCAGGTGAAGAATTTTCTGAAGAGAAAAATCAGGATGATAAAGCTCTTACTCTAATAAAGCATCATGAATCATATAATCGAGTCAGTCTTTTGTTGGTAGGATTTATTTATTTATTCATCTTTTTGAAGGAAGGTGCTCATGCTCACAATATTTTAAAATATTTTTACAATTTAAAAGAACTGTTTTCTAGTTTTATAGTGTAATTTATTCCTGTAACGGCAAAGCCATCACTAGTAATTACTCATTACATATTCAGTTTTGTCCAGTGATATGTTGTGCTATTATAAATGTTGAAGTTTTGCTGGTTCATTTTTTTTGTGGAAAATCTGCTGCATTTTTTTTCTCATTATTATTAAAAGAATAGGAAAGACTTTAAAAGAACAACATTTAGGTTACTTGATATACTATAATAT
>JAUCNO010000082.1:3396403-3419720 GCA_032353835.1 Enteromius viviparus | reverse complement strand
TAAATAAAATGTATAAAAATAGAAACTTTAGATATGAAACTTTAAAGTCCTTTGAACAAAAACACAATAACAACAACAACCAAATCATAGTTACCAAGGGTGTTTTGTCCATTTTTATTTTATTTTTGAAATATTCATTTTTCGGCCACTATAAATGCCGATACCGATAGTTTGGAAAATCCCTAATATCGGTCGAATAATATCAGCCTGCCAGTAAATCGGTTGGGCTCTAATACTTTTTAGTATTTATTAAATTTTTTTTAAATTAAATTAAAGTATATTTAGTTTTTAAATCAAGCAGTAATTGGAAAAATACAATGTGTATTTAGTGTACATAAAAACTAGCTGTGAAATTAAGGGCCGCTTTTGGACATTGCTAGTGGTGGGATTTTATTAATTTTATTTTTGTTTTGTGTATTTTTTTTTAATTTTTTTTTTTAAGTCTACTGGGACAAAAGTGCCCACAGTTGAAGAAACACCCAGGTTCACATGTATAGCCAAACATTGCTCTTCAAAAAGCAATAAAGCTGGAATCACATTGAAAAACTACTCCTGAAGTTTTGAAAAGTATTTATTTCTAAATAAAAATGATCAATCCTTATTAGTATGTTTTCATAGCATGCTTTGTTTAATTGTACTATGACTGTTTGCCACAGCTCTAGACACGGGCATCATCAGTTCACAGGGAAGAGGTTTATGCAACTACACACTGAATATCAAGAGATTGTTTTGTGCAGTGGTGCCTAGTGTGTGTTGTAAGTATTAAAAGCAGAAAAGAAAACAATTGGGAAGGATGAGGCGTTCGAACTTAGGGCCTTGACATTATGGTTAAAAAAAATATAGATTGTGTACTCTGTGCTGATGTTATGTTCTGTATTTTCACTCTGGAATCTGACAATAATCCCTCTTTATCAGGCTAGCCATGGCTATTGTTAAATGAGCCACATGATGAATCTCTTTTGTGTGCTCCCGCCATGCCTCATCTCCTCCTTATAATAGTGTTTTTATTTGCCATTTGCCAGTGATGGGAAGTGTGTTGGTATTAACCTAAAGAAACAGACAAACTGGTGTTGTTTTGGCCGATAAAGCAGTAGTGTTCTGGCAAGCAGACACCCCTGCCTCTTTGCAATAGAAAACAATGCAGGGGAAACCAAAGACATAATTGCATTGCCACCAAAACTAGGTGAAGACTAGCTAAAAAAAGAGTACCTTGTTAGCAGCTACCAGACATCAGAACATTTATATTGATTTTACACAAAAGTTTATACTAAGAAACTTTCATTTATGTCATTTTTTGCTTTGCGAGAGAAAATAGTTACTTCCTAGCACAGCACAATAGTGCTATTTTGAAATAAAACACTTCTTTCGAATGATTTGTGACCAACTCAAACTCTTGTTTCATTTCTGAATCAATGAATTTGTTTTTTAAAACTAATTGGTTGAGTGAATTACTAAATGACTCACTCGCATAGACATTTGGTTGATTCCTGAATCAACTGGTTTTAATTGGTTTTGAACAAATCAGTCACATAAAGGATTCTGTTACCTACCGGCTAAAAGACTGTGAAACGATGCCCAAGATTTTGCACAATAATTGTACTCAGAATATAAATCAGAAACAGTCCTTTCTACGGTTAAAGTACTTTAACTTCTGTTAATTTCCTTACAGAAGTTTTCAAAATGTAAAGGAAAAATGTCACAGCATAAAAAACATCCGTTTACATCAAGTAAATTACTCCTCGATCCCCCCAGGTTCCCATAAAGCTTTCCTCATTTAATTTTTAAAAGCTTCTCAGTTTGCAGTGGCTTTTTTTCCCTGAAAGTGGGTCCATTTCAACCGCAGCTTTATATAAGCTGATCGGTAAACATGTTTAACCAGTGCATTTTCTGCGTGTTATGAGACAACTGTTCAGCTCATGAGTATTAATGAACTCAAAGCTCGAGTGGGAGAATCCCTAAGTGTTGATAACTGTCAGATTCTGTCAGCGCCACGAATCCTAACAGCACAGAGTAGCATGCTGCCGCGTGCTTCCGATTCAAACTCATGTTTGATGTCTTGCTTTCACGCCCTCCATTTCTGCTTAAGCCAAATTACTGCAGACAGTCCTAATTCTCCCGAGAATTTTTGTTTGTTTTGTGAGAATACATATTTTACATATCATTGGCACCGTCGCTGATGTATTTAGCAGCATATAAGTGAAGAGAGAGATGTTTTTTCTTGACTGATTTTTGCTCTGGTTTTTGGCTGAATCAGGGCCGTCTTTGTAAGAGACCTGACAGGGATTTGGGAAGACGTTTTAAATAATGAAGCATGAATCGAAGACCCCGAGCCCTTGGAGAGCTCTGCTGTCCCGCAGAGATCAGTGTGTCACACAGGCATAATCACCATCATCTCTCCTCTGCTTTCTATTTTATAGGTCAGATAAAGAACCGTTTTTGTGCTTAAGAACTAATGAAACTATCTTTTTGTAAGTTTCATGCAAGACAATAATTTTAGTAAAAAAAAAAAAAAACGGTAGAAATATTGTTTTGATCCCAATGAGTCTGCATTTGATGAAACATGATCTTTATATAAAGCATGATCTTTTGTGATGCACATAATAAATAAATGCATACATGTTTGAAACTGCATGAATAATTTTTTCTCCAGTTTCTATAAAATATATAGTTTCAGTGATTTTCTTTTGGTTTAGACTAACTGTTAAAAATTGCTGTAGAAATTACAGTATTGCTGGCAGCTGGTTGCCAGTAACTTACTATAGATATAATTTTATGTTATTTGCTGGAAACAGTTTGTTGAAACATAATTGAACATTAAACATAAACAAGTCTTTATCTTTATAGGGAAAATGTAACCGTATAACAGCTTCATGCAACGCATTATCGGGAAAAAAAGGTTGATGGGAATTTCTGGTTCCCAGAAGGCTTTATACAGTATGAGGCTGTTTTTAATAGGTTTATTCTGTAAAGATGAAAAACTTGTTTATGTTAACATTTTAAGATTAATTAAAATTTTTACAAACTGCTGCCAATAAATTGTATAAATATAAATCTACAGTAAGTTACTGGAAACCAGCTGCATAACTACAGCATTTTATTTTACATGTGGCTCTAAAGGCTTTAAATATCTGCAAAGCTCTTAATATTACAGAGTTCTGCAACTTTTTTCTGTTCTGTACCATGCATTAAAACCTGTTTTTTGATTACGCAGCAGGTAATGCGAGTACCAGACAAAACTCAGTTGCAACAAATCAGTGGAACTTTCTTTATTTCCAGTCTATTTCGGCTGAACCAATCAAAGCTTACCTGACCACCTGTAAGCTGAAAGAGCTTTGTCATTTTACTCTAGGCACAGGTAGCGCTTGCTTTAATATGGATCTGTACTATCAGATGACAAGCATTACTATTCATTCGTTCCTTTTCTTTTGAGTGGATTACTGTGGGACGAAGAAAGCATTTAAACAAAACTGCGAATCGGTGGATTCATTTAAAAAGAGAGAGCAAGTGAAAACTAAAAATCAGTAGGTGTTTAAATGTGCTAAAGTGTTGAGAGCTACTCGGGGGCGGCTGTCAAAACATGCAAATGAGGGTGACGGCACATTGTTTTGACAAATATAATTAAGGTGTTTCAATTTGGAGTCCTGCGATACACAGGACTGCAGGGCTCCCCAAGCGCTCAGCTAATTGTGAAGATTGCTTTTAAGATCTGATCTGCTCGTTGGGTTTTTGTTTGCTTTTTTCCTTATTGGATAATGAACTGTTAGGAAGTGTTAGATCTTGGCATCGTTTCGACGGAGGTTTTTGTCAGAGATAGGCAGGGATGAACACCCTGAGGTGTTGTGTTTTACAGATAATTAAAAGGCAAAATTTGTGTTTGGCTGTTTGATCTGCCTGTCAGCTTTCTGATTAGAGGCGTTACAGGCTTTAATCAACAGTAATGGGATCATTAACGTTTCTAAACTGTTTAAAAGAACGTCAGGATTTTCTTCCAGTCCAACACATTGGAGCTCGTGAGTCTGGCAGGGTGTGAAGTTTGCTGGTGTTCAGTAAATGATGTGCAGCATGTGATTAGGAGGAAGTGAGGTGATTATAAGAGCATGCCTCCCACTGCAACAGCCACGCCAGCTTGCGTTTACCGTTTCTCACTTCTCTCTCTTTTCGCTCTTTTACCGGCTTTGCTTCTTCGTTTCTATTCTCCTCTTCAGTATTACAGCACATGTTCACATTTCATATTTCGGATTTGATACCGCACTTTTCATCTGAATCCGTGACATTGTCAGCCAAAAAGATGCACATTTGCAGCAATGAAGTATGATTTGTGTTTATCGTGACATATGAAGACAAATGTGTGCGTTTTCTTGCTTTTTTTGAATACCCGCGACTGTACTCAAAGACTAATCTTTTAAACTGGCCCTCTATGCTCTGAAAGGGATGGAAAAAATGCACCAAATAAAGTGGCGGCACATGCATCAATATTAATAAAGTCAACTGACAGTGTACCACTGTTTATTAATTTCGCTCGGTCACGTTTGGTGCACATTTCAGCTCAGCTGGGGCCTAATATGCACGAAGAAATCATTTCCTGCTTCGAAAGAATGAAGTGAACGAGTGAACGAGGTCTATTTGATGGGTGTGGATTGACCGCTTCGGGTACAGTAGATGTATGGCTCTCCAGTGGCCCATGGAAATTCTGCCTGTTTAATTGAGGAACCTGAAAGCAGTGGGCAGCCTGCACTTTTTATAAGTAAGGCAATCAAGACCTGCCCCAGACTCTATTAGTTTTCATTTGGATGCTTCAGTAATGCCAGTTGATTAAGTTGAAGCAATTTGCTGCAAGAAAAACTAACCGCCCTACACCTTTCCCACCCACCATGTCAACAGCGCTTAGATTTTACTGTAAGTGCTGTTGTTTGGGCTGTGTTAGGTAAGACTTGCAATGGCATTCAACAGAAATTGAGTTATTTTTCTTAGTTGGACATCAATTTATAGTGGTGTAATTATGGGTATTTTTTAATATTTACATTTAGAAAAATGCAACTTAATTATGGAAACAAAAAACAAAAAGATTTTGCTCTTATAAATAATAATAGTTTTTATTGATTTAATCATAGTCCAAAAATTAATTAAATTTAAATTAAATGTTCTTTTTCAAAGTGGCAGAAATTGTTTGTTATAAAATGTAACCAGTCTAGTCTATTTTTTTTTATTTTTTTAGTTCTGGCAAATTTAATCTTAAAATTTAGAAATAAGTCATTAAAATGACCATAATAATTGTAAGCAATTGAATAGTTGTATAAGTACAACTTGCTTTTATGCATTATAGACTGTACTACTGTATAGAAAATTCTCTTTTCAATATAAGTTATTTCATATTTTTTCTAGAGGAAAGAAAAAAAGATTTGATTCTTTGCTTGTTTTAGAGTTCATGTAGCAGTCTTCTGTGGAACCTGTTCTCCAGCGTGCCTTGTCCTCCGGTTCATCCATCGTCTCTAAGAAAGTCTTATCTTTCAAATCTCAATCTCAGAGGAGTGGAAGTAGAAGGGGAAATCAGGGTTCATTTACTCTGTCTTCCCCCTCCAGCTTAAACAAATGGTTCTATTAGCGCGCACACTCCCTCTGGCGTGGTCATTCATACCCATTAAAACTGTGTCTTATCAGCCAGAAGAAGCCCTCACATCTCCACACACAACAATCTGCAGTAATCAGGCCTTTAGAAGAGAGTGTGAGATGTGCTGTGTGTGAGCTGGTAAGAGAGAGACTGAGAGAGTGAGAAGAGAATGATTAATAGGGAAAGTTGAGTGGCCGGCTAATAAAGATTTGTCTTAATCAGAAGTGATTTGTCAGAGCAGAAGCGCGGCAGGGTCAGGGCTGAGCCAATGAATAAAACAGAGCCCAGCGGAGTGAAAAAAGGCCAGTGAAATAGGGCCTGATTACCCAGCATTTGCTCTCGCACAGACAGGCCATGGCCCTTACCTGATTTCTCTCTGTCTTTCTCATTCATCCCTGAAACCAGTACATTCTCTTCCTATCCTTATTATTCTGTCCATCCTCTGCTTGTCTAGGGCTGTTAAACACAGTTTTGTACCAGACCAGGCCCAAATTTAGCTTTGGGTAAATTTTACCATTATGCTAAAGTAATAGTGGCCACAAAATGTATTATATATAAACAGGTAAAATACCATATCTGTAAAATCTTCCCCAAACAACATAGTAGCACTTCAGATGACTTGTGAACTACTATTTGCCTTAATAATGCATGAAATGTAGAGTTTGTAGTCGATATGTTTAACAAATTGGACCAAATCATTCATTTGCAATTCGGATTCAGATGACTCAAGTGATCACAGCAATTCTCTGGGAATAAAATGTTCTTTGAAGCAAGCTAGTTTTTAAGTGTTTACGATATATAATTAAGTATATTAATAAACAATTTGAACTGAATACTATCAAATTGTGGGAATCTTTATTGCATTTTTTTTAAAGGTCAGTTATTCAATGTTATGAAAAAAGTCATCATTTTATTGTTTTTAAGTAAATATTTATAGAGAGAAGACAAAAACTCTGGTTAGCTTAATGAATTTAATCTTTTTGCACTCCTAAAAATGACAAAATAATTGATTAAGGTGACAATTATCAATATTTTTTACATTGTGATTTTGTACAATAAGTTTTATCTAAAGTTTTTAATATTTTTAAGTTATAGGCTTAAATCTGTATATTTTTTTCTTTGTTGAATTTAATTTTTTAATGGTTTACTAAATGGTTTGGTTTTTTATTCATCTCAGTTGGGTGCTGGTTCAGTAAAAGAATAGCTCTGTTGTGCCATTTCTTTTGAATGAACAACTGATTTATTTGAGCAGTTTTTGAAGACTTTTTTTTAATTAATGCACATATTTGCTTTTGGGAGTAAATAATTTGAGAATTTAAAATATATATATTATGCTTGTTCATTCTACAACAGAGAGAATGCTCAAGTTTGGTGTCTCAGCAGTTGATAACAAGAATAATAAAAATGCCATCAGCACTTTGCTCCCAGACAGGGGAATAACTTGTCTCAAATAAAGAGAAAGGAACTATGTTTCTGCGTTGCTTTTGTGTGTGTGTGTGGGACAGTCGGTGTTGGACCTGCCTTTACTCTTCCCCTGGGCGCTTTTGCTCTCATTTGGCTGTGTCTGTGGATTGTGTCCAGATAGAAGTGTGTGTGGTAACCTTCAAAAAGTGGCTGCAACTCTGTAATAAAAAGCAGTCCGGAGCCTGGGAGTGAGCCTGTGTCAGGGCATGTACCCTTTCAGCTCTGGGGACAGACAGAGGGCTTCAGACAACTCAGAGAGGACTCACACTCAAACAGCTGCTGTAAAATTGATGATGTGCCCAATTATACGTGTCTGCTGAGGGGAGGTGGATGGACGGATAGAAGGACGAGGGAACGGAGAGGTGGAAAACGCTTCTTCCCCGGTGTGTTCTGCCTCCATCTTGCTGCCAACGGCTGGCATGAAGAGGGGGATGAAAACGAGTGACATTCGGACCTCCGAGATGTCCTGAGTGATTTGATGTTCCTGCAGGCCAAGCTCAAAGGCAGACAGACAGACAGACAGACCGAAAGATGAAAGAAACTTTGACTGCACTAACACAATGTTTCAGCGGTGTAGGGATGGGATAGGAAGTTAAGTTGAAGCAGAATACTCAGAATAAAAGGAAATGCTATTATAAAGAAATTAATAACAGCTAAAGGAATTACTGGTAATTACACATTCAGGTTTTCAGTGTGTCAAATTGTTTTGAAGACTTCTCCAGTTAATTCATCTGATACTGATACAGATTTCCTGATCTGTTTTAATACAGGCTCTCAATTTGATTAGATTTGATCCGATTCATTTGGGTTTATTTTGCCAGAGATGATGTTTCTTGATCTTGTGTTGTAAATTGCATAGAACTCAAAGGAGTCATTATTCTGTATTAAAGATTCACCAGTCATGCTATGTGTTTTTTCGAGTTGCTGAAGGAAACATATGAGGATAAGGTTCACATTGTTCATGTAGTATGTTTGCTTCTGCTTGCAGCCCACGAAGACAAAACAGAGATATGTTGCGGTACTGCACACTACTCTTTCTTCTTTTGCCACGGCTTCTGAAAAGCAGTGTAGGTGAACCTGTTACCGTGGTACTGTATGTTACGTAAATATTAATTTTAGAAATAATGCCGACATCTCAATATTGGCATCTGTGGTTTACAAAAACATGTTCATATAATAATTGAAAATATGTTTGGCGTAAAAGATTGATTTTGATTTGAAAAAATAATTTAAATGAAGCACAATATAAAGTATACAGGATATGCATACAATAATATTTTAGCACTCCTAAAACTGACAAATAATTGATTAAGGTGACAATTATCAATATTTTTTTAAATAGATTTTGTACAATAAGTTTTATCTAAAGTTTTTACATTTCTTTTAAGTTATAGGCTATATGTTTTTCTTTGTTTAATTTTTTTTTTTTATGATTTTTTAAAATGGTTTACAAATTGGACTTGACTGAACGACTAATTTATTTTAGCAGTTTTTGAAGACTTTTTTTTATTGATGCACATATTTGCTTTGGGTGAGTAAATAATTAGATTAGAGTAGATTATTTTTCATTAAATTGAATTCCTTCCTATAAGTGATTTTCTTTGTTTTTTAGAGCTTTCTTAAAGTCCTTGCAACTAGTTGCTTGTGTGTTTTCTTTTGCTTAGCTTTTGTTAGTATTGCAGCCCACTGCTAGAGTTTTCTGCTAGTTTCCATTTTTTTTTCTTACTTTAGAACCATCAATTGGTTTGTTAGACATTAAATTACGACCACATACATAAATAAACAGTCAGTTTAATATTGTGTGAAAGAACAATGATAATTAGAAATTTGATAGTATTGGCAGAGCTCTGCTCTGAAGTATCGCAGTGAGATCCACAAATTGTGGTCAGCAATCAGTTATAGAGTCTGCATTAAAACCAGCTCATCGGTAATGATTGTGCTGTTATGGATTTTAGTAATATCCTTGTTAAATGGGCCTTGGGGATCTGGATCTTTAACTAGAGCAGGCCTGTGGAAAAGCTTGGCGTCAGGGTCATTTAAATTGTTAATAGGGCCTTAAACGGGGGAAGAATATTTTATATCATTATGAGCGCGAAGCCATGTTCGTAAGCACTGAGTTAGTTATTTATTTATTTAGGGTTTTTTTCTCGTTCCTGAATGCCTGTTTTTCACAGCTACACCCTCAATTTACAGAATGTCAGCGTCCTCATTAAAGCGTGTGATAATTAATTAGCACCTCATTAAGTAGACATGTATCTAAAGTGCCGCATACAAAAGAATAACTGACCATAATTCACGATACGCTTCAAGTATATAGTTTTATTGTACATGATGACCTAAGATCTGAATGTAATGTATCTTGGTGTCAATGTTTTGTGTATTGTTGCATATAATAATTAAAATATTGCTGTTAAAGAGATACTTCACTCAAAAATAAACATTGGCCTCAACATTTACTCTCACGTTGTTCTAACTTGCAACGTCTTTTTTGTAACGTGAAAGAATATATTTTTTTAGAAATGCCAGTTTTGTTTTGGTTTGCTTTGTTTTGGGGTTTTTTGCTTGTTTGTTTTTTTTGCTTTGCTTTTTCTTTTGTTTTGTCTTATTGTTTTGTTGTGCTTTGCTTTGCTTTTGTTTTTGCTTTGCTTTGTTTTGCTTTGTTTTTGCTCTCCTTTGGTTTGCCTTGATTTGCTGTTTTGTTTTGTTAACAAAACCATCGTTTTGTTTTGTTTTGTTTTGTTTTGTTTTGTTTTGTTTTGTTTTTTGTTTTTTGTTTTGCTTTGCTTTTCTTTGCTTTGCTTTGCTTTGCTTTGCTTTGCTTTGCTTTTGTTTTGGTTTGGTTTTTGATTTTTGGCTTTGTTTGATTTTGCTTTGTTTTTTGTTTTGTTTTGGTTTGGTTTTTGGTCAAGAAAATGATAGTAAATGTTGACTAAATCAACTATTTCTAACTATCCCTCAACAACCTATAGTGAAAAATCTTTTTTTCCCTCTGATGGCTCATTTTGTTTATTCAGAGAAAAGCAAGGAACAGAAATCATGTAGTTTTACCGTTCTCAGGGAGTGTTAGTGTTTCTCCAGCCAAGCTCTTTGCTCAAACCTCTGTCACAGTCTTGTCCAAGTCTCATTACTCTACAAATATACAAATCGAGAAGAGAGACAGAGAGATAGATCAGATTATTATTGAAACATATAGACAGCGACAAACGTGTCTATCAAGAGAGGAAGCGAGCCATGGAATTGTGGGTTGGTAAGGTTCCTCTCACCCCTTGGATGCGGTGTACACTCGGCTAATTGTCCAACAGTGTGTGTTTTTGTGTATGTGTGTGTGCTTTTGGAGCTCGTTCTTAATGGCAACATCAATTTGCGGTCACGCAACTAAGAGAAATATTTATCTTTGCACTCATGCACAGGGGAAAAAGAAACCAGAGTCCATAATGTGTTTTACAGCGTGTTGGCCACAGGAATATTACATTATACGGAGTTTGGTTTAACAGCTTTTATTCCGTGTTTTCAGTGGCACAGGTTTAATGCAGTCAGTCAGCCAACCCTTTCTTGAATTTGTGGAAGTTCTTTTATGTACCTGCTCTGAAATTTCAAAATGAGTGGACAATCAGAGTCAATGGAGATAGCAAAGCGCACGACCCTTGAACAGGAGTTATATAATATTTTGCTATCTAGAAAGGCTTCTGAGAAATCTGACAGTCATGTTTACTACTGGACCTATTGTGCATAGCAACTTTGTTTCTTTCCTCCTGTTTATTTATATCTCGTTGAGCGTAGAATATAGAGCGCTGACAGGATTGTTTCATTTGCGCTCGGACCCCTTCATGCCAACGGTCTCATCTATCATCTGAAGTGATATATGAGCGAGTGTGTCTGAGCGCTTGTGTATTACATTGTTGTCATTGTGGCTGTGTCACATTCATTTGTTTAAAGGCCCCTTTTGCCCTGGACAGAGACAGATTGCGGTGCTTAATTGTCTTTACACAAGATTTCCACTCATGGGTGGGCGGCAGCGTGTCTCAGGCTCGACGGCCGGACACGGTTATGATAGTTATTAATATCTCTATTAGCTCTTTTAATCTGGCCTATCTGTTACATGCGCTGTGACTGCTCCATCTAATCTGAGTATCCTTCAATCTGTCGCCGGTCTGATTGGAAATTAATGAAGGCGAGAGACGCACGTTTAAGTGTCTGTGTCTTTCTCGTTCTATGTGCGAACGCAGATGTAGCCCATTCCTCTGTCCCTCGAGCATCACGCTGACTCTTTGAGAGCTGCACCTGTGTAGCGTAATCCAGTCATGAGTGCGTTGTTTACTCACAATTGTTTGGTGCATTTGAAAGCGTGGCTTTGATCCATGCAAAGATTTTTCACTTCAAATTTTTTTTTTTTTTACTCTCTTCCTTTTCAGACTGCTAATGTGGTTTCTACTTATAGTAGAGAGGGTTTTGCTGGATGAAGGGAGGGTGGGAGTTTTGTTTTGTTCATTGTTTTTTTTTTTCTCTCTTTTGACCCTTGGGATGTGAATATGACAGTGACCACAGACAGGCTTGTCAGACGCCATGTATGGGATGTTTATGTAAGTGTGAGCGTGTAAATGGGTGTATGTCTGTGACAGATGAAATGTGTTTGTAAGCCAGCAGCTGAATATTGCATGTGCTGATCAGGCTCGGTCGGATGCGGCATGCTGGGATATGCAAAAAATTTAAGACAGCATGTTGGTGAGAAGGAGATGTAGTTTGAGATCCCCAGACATTAGAAATGAGGGCTGTAACTAGACTTTTACATGAGGCAGGGTGTTGTTAAGTGGTTGGTATGGTTTTAGTTTTTTTTTAAGAAGAGCCCAAGTTTCTGAGATTCTGATATGTCCCTGTTTTTGTCCCCTAGACATTAGACAAAGACCTTTTTTAAAACCAAAACACTATAAACGAAACCATTGTGTGTGTAATATATGTCTTAAGGCCATTTTTTCTTCTTTTTTTCTTGTGCATGTCGTACACTTGGTCATAAACCAGAGACTTCAGAAGCACTTACATACATCAAAACTTTTCTTTTTATTTTCTTATTTTGTTTTTATTCTGAAGGTTTTCATATAAAATGTACTTGATTTATATAGCATTTTGGTAAAATATTTGGATAATATATATAGTGAAATATATTTTATAATAAAATATATACTATATATATATATATTTCTATTTTTTCTGATCTATTGGCACGATCCCAGTCCTGGATGGCACTCCAGCATCAGACTTGTGATCTGTGTTCATACCTGGACCATCTTGTCTATGTACTCATGTCTCCGCCCATCCTATCTGTTGTCCTGGTTGCCCATTCATGTCTCTGCCCCCTTGTTTGTTGCCGTAGCTACCCATTCAGTCTCCACTCACTGACCTACATTTTTACCTGTATAAAGCCCCAGATGTCCTTGTGTTTGTACGGATCATTGTGTTTATGTTATGGTGTTCACTTGTTGTTCTCTCTGTGTTTGGAGTGATCGTTGTACTGAACTACGCTTCCCTTCTGTGACCACTCTACTGTCTCTGCCTTTATTGTACCTGTGTTCGACCCTGCTCATCTCAACTTAATGTTTTCAAATAAACAGTTGCATTTAAATCCGCTCGCCTTGCCTCTGCATCACGACATCTATGGAGCTATAACAGTATATAACACATTTCTAGTATGTCTGCAAAATAAAAATAAAATTTTGAACCTGGCTTTATTCAGTGTTTTCTGGAAATCAGTGCATATTTAATTAAAGAATACCTTTTTTTTCTCTTTTTCTTCCTTTTTTTTAGCGTTTTGAATTTATTTAATAAATATATTTCCTTTATATTTTATCTGCATGTCTACATAATTAAAAATCAACTTAATTTAAATTAACTTAAAACTGAAAAAAATAAAAATACAATGTTTTACACCCACAATTCAGCAAAATTTCACAAAAGGTCTTTCATCTTAGTCTTACGATGTATTACTTTTCGTTTGGTCAACATAGTAAATCCATGTGAGCAACAAACCTGTTACGGAAACTGCATGAGAAATTCTATCAACCCAATCGTGTGAATTCCTTTTAAAGCAACTTGATTTTGCCATTGAAATATAGCCAAACTGCAGTGAATACAACCGCGCCTTAACATTGCCTGTTTCTCCTCCTGTTCTCTTACAGAGCAAGTGGGACAGGAGATCCTCGCCAACCTGCACAGCGACCGTGAGAAGATCCAGAGATCCCGTGATCGGGTGAGTTTACACCCACAAACACACTCCTTAGACGTCCTCAGGAGGCACCACTCATCCAGAACATACACACATATGCTTTTCTCACTAAGCAATTACACGGGGCTTACAAATGCTTGACTTGATCAGATCTGGGCTCTTTGGGATAACACAAAGTGCCCTAGATCAGACACTTGACAAGAGAACAGGAGCGTACTCAAGTGCAGGCAGTTAACACCAGCATGCACCACTCACACATTAGCATAGCGGGCCTGCTGGAGTGATTGATTGAATGTACAGAACACAGAATGTTTGACACAGAGCACAGCACCAAGAAGAAGCCTTTGTAGCTGTCCAGTCTCATGCGGTGAGATCACGCATGATGCAAGACTGTCTAAACGGGCATAGCTGGACAACAAAAACCCTTTCGGTCAGAACAAGTGTTTGTTCTCTGTTCTTCCGGCTGCTATAACTCTGCAAGTCTTTCCGCTACATGTGTGATTGTGCTGGATGAAAGTGACATAAGGGGCCGTAGATTACAGACTGGTGTAGACTAAATTCCACCAGATACCTCTAATCAGATATATTTACAGTAGACTCAAAAATATGTTTGTGTGTAGTTACAGAAATATTAAAGCTGTAGATACTATGTACAGGTGTGTACTGTGTACACTGTGGTTACATACATACACATCTAGTTACTATGGAAGTACACAGGCATTGGGGACACCTAATATAAAGTGGGAACAAATATTTGAATTTAAAAACTTCTTACACCAAGAGTTATTTTGTAGAACATCAACTCTGTTACCACAATATCAAAAGAAAAACAGGTTATTTAAAGGTCTTTTAATCATGTTTTCATTAGTGTCATATAGTTTATTTATGCATATGAAAATATGTATGTATGTATATATATATATATATATATATTCTGTGACTTTATAGAGAAAAAATTTATTAGATTTTAATGAAATATAAAAAAAATTTTGGATTTTAATTTTTTTTTTTTTTTACTGAATTTTTATTTTTACCAAGCCATATCAATAACCTTCAGTGCAATATAGACATAAGTATGCCATGCTAAGATCGAAAGGTGATGATGTAGAGGACTGCTTGTGAGCTTTTTTGAGTGTCACTCCTCTCACCAGGGATCAGATGTCTTTCTCTCCACATCCTCACCCCTTTTTTATTTCCCCCCTCCTTACTTCAACCTTTATTTGTTGCTTCATCCTCTGCATGTATAATCATTTTTACCTTTCCATATCTCGGTCTATCCCTCCTATTTTGTTTGTCCCTGCCGTGTCCGCTGTCATAGTCTTACCGCTCTCTCTTTTTCTCTCTCTTTCACCCTCTCTTTCTTTCTAGAAGACAGGTATAGAGAGCTCAGTCAGGGGCCTCTCTGATGGCTTCTTATGAAGGATGCTTAAACATCACAACATGGCAGTTGGGCAGGCAGCTCATTTCAAAGGAAATAAAACATTTCCTTTCAAAGGTCTGCTGTCTATGGAGAATAGCTCTCCTTCCCTGGAGCCCCGACTGGCCCTCACACTTTAAAGACATTTTGCCAGGCAGGAGAAATGGAGAGGAGAAAAGAAAAGAAAGCATGATAAGAAGACATTAGATGGAAAGAGCAATAAACTGCTTTTTGAGCGAAGGAAACGGCAGATGAAAGCGTTTTTTTGGAGTGTCTCTTAACAATCAGTTCACTCAGGCTGTTTCAAACAGACGCACACAAACACTAAAAGAGATGTAGTGCCTTGCAATGACCACTATTACTATTGCTCATGCTCAGTGTTTATGAACAAGCCTCCGACTTTGGCAAATATCTTATGACTCCTGCATGTCTTGAGTAAATAATTATGTTTCGATTCCAAATGTTCAGGGTTATGTTTTTTTGAATGATGGACGCTGTATTGATTGGAAAAATCCTATAGACTTTTAATTTGAAATGAGGACTAAATTGTTACTGCATTGCATTTTGTTCTGCAAAAATCACTGCTTTTTAGGGATGTAACGGTATTGTACCGCCGTACCGCAATATCACATTTTTTCCGATAATACCGTGGTTGCATGACTCGATAAAACGATAGGTCTTTTAAGAAAAGTTTGCTCAGGCGAATGGTGCGAAAGGGAGGTAGCAGGAACTACAATTCCCATCAGCCCAAGCGTGCCCATCATTCTTTGCGGTCTGTTGTCAATACAGATCAGTGTTGCCAACTTAGCGACTTTGTCTCTACATTTAGCGACAATTCAGACCCCTTTGAGACATTTTTTTCTAAAAAAGACTAGCGACAAATCTAGAGGCTTCACGAGTGTGAGCTCATGTTTTCTTGGCGCGCACACACCTCTCTCTGGGTCTTTTCTGTTCAGTGCGTGGCTGAGAAGAGCAGGGCTTTCTGTTAAAATAGATATTATGTTGCTTCTAACTCTATTTTACATGCAAATAGAGCCAAAAATCACAGCACAGCCATTGTCTATATCTTATGTGTACTTGGTTTCATTTTTGTAAATTATAAATATAATTATATAATTATAAACGATAATAAATAAAGATTTTAATCTAGATTAACATCTTGTAAGGTAAGTCTTGCTAGTTTAGTAGGCCTTATAATGGCGAGCATTTCAGTCACTATTTCATATTCATTCTGTTTTTCTGACAACAGAAACCATTAAAAATATCAGTGAAAAAAGTTATATTGAGAATTAGGGGCCATTGAATAACATTATGTAACCACAAAGAAGCACGATAACATGATCAACTGACGTAATGAATATGCAAATTGATATATGACATCTAGCAATCTAAAGCGGGTTTTAAATCGGATGCTTGGAAGGTTAAAGTTCCTGTTTCAAAGTTTACAGATAGATGGCTTATGTGTGTCCCATTGATATGTTCAGTGTTCATGTAAACTGTTTAATGAACACTTCTAGCACTATTTTTGAGCCTCTTAATTAGTTTTGTTTTTTATGTAAATGATTCAATAAATATCGTTCCGTGCCATTCATTCCGAGGTATTACGGTACTGTGAAATTTTGATACCGATACATCCCTAGTTGTAGGGCATGTTTTCAACAATAGAACTTTTAGCAACAGTCCAGAGATATTTCAATTCTGAGCCACTGCAATACATACCTATATCAATGCAATAAAAATGTTTTAGCGCCACTTAGCGGACATTTCTCTTTGAAACTGCAGTGAAAAAAGCAGTAAGGTACATAAAAACAGTAAACAGAAGAACATATTTTATGATTCATTATTAGTTCATACTTAGTTTTTATAGAAAGTAATGTATTCCGTTACTTTTGCATTACTACTTCTCATCTGAGCTGCCATATTTTTGGCAAACGTAAAGCCATTTCACAAATTTTTACAAAGTGAATTAAATAAGCCTCAGGCTGAAGGAAATAAACAAACTTATTGGCTTTGAAGCCATTCTGGATTGCATTAAGAATAGCATGCATGAGAAGAAGGTTCTACACCACAAATAGTGTTGGGGAAAGATACTTTTAAAAGTAATGGATTACAATAATGACTTACGCCCTGTTACTTAGTTACGTTTCATTGAAAGTAATGCGTTACATTACTTTTGCATTACTTTTTCTTATCTGGGCTAGCTTTTAATATTAATATATAAAAAAAAAATGTTACACCCTTTCACACCAAAAGTTAAATGAATACGCCTCAGGCTGAAGAAAATGTAAAATCAATTAACATTTGATTTTCCATCCTATTCTGAGTTTTCAGTATTTATTCATTTATTCATAATCTGTTTTTTTTAAGCAAATGAGATGAGTAAATGTATATTTAGTCTAGAACTACAGTAACCATTATATTTACACATTGCACACAATGTGTGTCAATAAAGTAGTATAGTCAATAAATGGGAAACAAAGTATCTGCCATTGCTTACTAAAGTTTGTAACACGTTAATACTGCCTACAAAAAATTTAATTTGATGTCATTATTGGTTATAAGTATGGTTAAATTGGATCAAAGGTCAGCAGTATACAATACGTAAAGAATATTAATTAATTTAATAATTGCAGGTTTGCATTTCAGTCTTTTTATTAATTTTGAGGAATACTGAATCTGTTTCTATCAACCGAGATGAGTAAATGCATGTTCACATTTAGTCTAGAACTACATTATGCATTATGTGTACACAATTCCTGCCTTGAAAAACTAATAATTTCTTGCAACTTATTTTCTTGTTTCTCTTTTAGCCATTTGTGTTACTTTACTTGAAATAAACAAGCTGATTACATAATGCACATTACCTGCAATTTATAACCCTAACCCTGTTCATAGGCACAGATTGTTTCATAGCCTAATTTTTTAGTTGTTTAAAAAACATCTTTCTTGCCATTTACATAGCCTACTGATTTAATAGAACAGGTGCGATTTCTCACAGCACCTATTGCAGTGCAGTCTGTCTGGCAATAAGCCACACATGCATATTAAGTGTGGCATTTCAAGACTATAATAAAAAAATACTTGGATCACATACACGCAGACCCTTCCCATTTCACCTAAACATCATAGAGACCTACTGCATAAAAAGAATTCATAGATGTCATTTTTTGCATGAATTCAGTTCAGATTGACAAAACTGTTCAGATTAAATTGATGAATCTATATCAATACATCTATACAGTAATATTTGTTTATTTTCTATTTGACATGACATTATCTAGTGATACCATGTTTAAGTATTTTAAACAATTCTATTATCCTTACTAAATATGTTATGACATTCTGAGAACAAAATTAACACCCACCAAGCACCAAACGCAGGTACTTTTCTATATGGCCTGCAAATTTCCCAGTAAGAAGCATTTCTAAATGGCCACAGAGGAAACTGAAGTGGGGAAAATGCACAACCTAAGTTGTCCGAAGTGCAAGAGCACTTTGCATAAAACACTTCAAAGAGGCTCAGAAGCATGTGGGTGGCTGCTGCAGGTGCTGACCAACTGCTTGTGTCGTTTAATGCACTTGAGATGTTTTCCCCAGTGCATGACATACTTTAATGTTATATGTCTATACTTTTAAATGGTATGAATTGAAAGTCAAGTATACATTTGCATTTTTCAAAACAAGTGAGTTGCTGTTACTTCAAAGATGTGTCAACCGCATCACGAGATCGCGCTTCCTTATGATGATAAATTTAGCGTGTTTGGCATGCTGTCTGGGGGGCGAGCCGAGAGATCTCCAAGCCCTAGTAGTTTGAACTCTAGCGAGGGCTGAGCTCGGTGTCGAGCTCGAACCCCTCTTGCCCCCCTGGACGGGAAGGCGCGAAACAAGGCAGGAGACAGGGCGGAAGTGGAAATGCGAAATGAGATAAGGAGGGAAGTGAGCTTATTTAAGGAGGAGGCTGGTAGTTTTGATTGAACGGAGTAGAAAATAGGTTGATTGATTAATGCGGTCCCAGTCGTGCTCCCCCCGAAACTTGTTTAACAACATCACAAAAAGCACATCAGGGAACAGGTTAATTTCATGTAAACAGGATTTAGGCTGCGCTCCTGGCAGGTTATGATTGGTTGAAATGGCAAAGTCACATCTGATTGGTTAGAGAGCACGACTGACACAGACTGACTCACGTGGGAAAAGTATCTTGCAAGAAACTGTAGAAAATAATTACGATGATTCACACACAAATATATATATATATATAAATAAAACAATTATATATAAAATAAAAAAATATAAATAAAATATTCTAACAAGGAAAAAAACATGTAACATGGGCAGCACTCACGCATTTAATATGTTCGCTACTTTTTGCCAGCCCTCTCCTATCTTTTGCAGCATTTGCTTTGTTTCCAGGTGTCTTTATCAAAGTTTGTAATTTATGACAGCATTTCTGCTAATAATCCCATATAAATGCCTTTGTGGTGTATTAAAAAGGAGTTAAATAAGAGAGCTACATTGTACCCCAAAGGAATGTCAACTGAATGTGTGAGCTTATGTTAAAAGTTGTTCCTGTTCAGTCTTTTAATAAATATTATATTCTTGATTTTAAGCGGTTTCCACGAGTTCTTAGATCTCATCTCAGTATGAGATGTATTGCCCTTATGGCGAATTGTACATGCTTTAGCCCTTTTCTTTCAGGTAACAATATTTTGCTTCACATCAGAAGTGTATTTCTTGGTTTGATCTATTTTAAGGAATTTTGGTTTGCAACTGTTGGTGAAAATTGAAGCAATTTATTAAAAGACAACTTAACAAAAATATGAATTACTGTGTCTTGTTGATACAACAGTAATGGCAGCTGAATTTAACAGGTCTGTAGGTCAAAATATCCAAAAATTCTAACCTGAAGAACTGGGTCTTTAGACTCCACATAAACGTCCTTGAGCATTGACAGCAGTGGATTACTCTTCTGGTGAATCCCTTCTGCTATAGAAACATAGAACGTCAGATCATGCAAAAAGTGTGCAATATGGAATTTTTTCCCAATATTCAAGGACATAAATAAAAAGGAAAAGGACAGATACCACAGATTCTGTTACAGTTAAGGTGCTCTCATAACAAACATTTAATAGTCCATTAGCTGTCACTGGACTATTCAAAAGCCTTTATTAGATGTGTTGGTGTAATACGCATGTTCATAAACATAATCAAATCAAATAAATAGATTTTGAATTAAAATGTTAAGTTAAAGAAACAAACTGTATACCCCCTCGTCGATGTGATAAAACATATTCACAAGTCACTGGCTATTTCTTCTAAAATACACGAGGTATGATTCTTCACCACTAGAACGTTCTGCATGATGTAACGTTAACGTTAATGTCAGTGATCGAACACAGTAATACTTACCCGCTGTGTCTTCTTGTGGAATAACGTTACTGCTTGATGCTGGATATCGTGGTGCCGCTTTAGGTTTGGTCTTGCCTATTTCTCGGTGAGCGCGATTCTCTATATTGAAGTTTCTAAACAGGCGTGTTACTCTTGAGCCCATGTTTGAAATCTCAACACAGAGGACATTCCTCTTCTTCTGTTAAAGTCAAGATACTAATAGGAATTGACTGCTCTTTACTGCCCCCGACTGGCCGCTTCTCCGGTCGACACCAAGATTTGTTTGTTTGTTTCTTGTGTTTCTTAAAATTTAAGAAACGTTTTGTATAGTTACAAATATGATCTATAAAACAACCTATAAGACAAAGAAATAGCATAGTTTTACCTGCTACCACCATAGACTGTGTAAAAAAACACCCCACTCATCTGCAGAAATTGGCATCAAAGAGGACTGTGATGAAATTTGATTGCATTGTGTTTATTGCATTTATTTTGTTTAATTTCTTTATATTAATTAATGTTCAGTGTCAGTTATCATTTATTTATTAAGCTATTCTTTCTACAATTTCCTGTGCTATATTATATTACTTTTTTTTAACATTACATTTTTAAGCAAACCCTAATCAGAATCAGAATGGGCTTTATTGCCAGTTATGTTTACACATACGAGGAATTTGTTTTTGTGACAAAGCTCTGCAGTGCAACAGAATGACATGACTAGACAAGACACAGGTAATAAAAAGAATAATATACAAATATACAAAATAGTGCACAAATATACAAATATACAAAGAAGTGTACAAGTAGCACAAGAACACAATAAATAATATAACATTTAAGTAAGAGTAGGTGTGAAGAGCTTGTATATGTATGTGCAAAGATGACAATGTTATTAAGTGTTCATGGTATGGACTGCCTGGGGGAAGAAACTGTTTCTGTGTCTGGTCGTTTTGGTGCTGAGTGCTCTGTAGCGTCGACCAGATGGCAACAGATTAAAGAGGTAGTGTGCTGGGTGCGATGGGTCCAGAGTGATTTTCTTTGCCCTTTTGCTCACTCTGGATATGTACAATACTTGGAGAGTAGGGAGGGATGTA
The DNA here is from genome assembly GCA_032353835.1 of Enteromius viviparus. NCBI lineage: Eukaryota > Metazoa > Chordata > Actinopteri > Cypriniformes > Cyprinidae > Enteromius > Enteromius viviparus. Next base: position 3,398,535 of record JAUCNO010000082.1, on the reverse strand, counting down.
CCAGTGATTCTCTCAGCAGTCCTGACTACCCTCTGCAGTCGTCTGAGCTCAGATTTGGTAGCTGAGCCGAACCAGACAGTTATAGAGGTGCAGAGGATAGATTCAATGATTGCTGTGTAGAACTGTACCAGTTCTATTTTATAGTGAAGGGAAATGATTTGATTGTACATGCTTGATTAGGGAATCGGCTGCCAGCCGTGGGTAATTACTGTGTTCACGATCCCCTCGAAACCATGTTTTTTGCAATACACTTTCAAGATTTTCCTGGTAATAAAACAGTGCAAATTTGCCGAGCTGTCTGGGGAGCGAGCCGGGAGAATGGTGGACTCTGAACTAGCGGGGGTGAGGGTGTTGCGCTTGGCTCGTTCACCGTCGGCCCCTAAAAAAGCTTTTAGAGACAGCAGCCAAATTTGAGCGGCCAAAATATGCGTTGAGAGAGGATGCTGTGTTTGTTTTAGTTTGTTTTTTTTGCGGAGGTGAGGGGCAATATTGGGTATTGGGATGTATTGGGAACCTCAGCGGAGGTGAGATAGAGAAGAAAAGCTTTGTCAGAGGTGAGGGAATGTGGCGGGGAAGCCTACGCGGAGGCTAGGAGTGAAAACCTTTGCAGAGGTATTAGGAACCTTGGCGGAGGTGGGATAGAGAAGAAAAGACCTCTTCAGAGGTAAGGGGATGGGCCGAAAACCCTGTGCGGAGGCTAAGAGAGAAAACCTTCGCAGAGGTATTGGGAACATCAGCGGAGGTGGGATAGAGAAGAAAGCTTTGGTAAAGGTGAAGGAATGGGGGCGGGGAAGCCTGCGCGGAGGCTAAGAGTGAACACCTCGGTGGAGAAGACGGGGAAGAGAAGAAGGGTTTTTTTTATTTGAGGAAGGGGCGGGAAGGTCTGGGCATGGCTAGGGATTAACCTGTTCGGAGGTTTGGTTGGGGACTTGAAGATAATTAGCTTTTAGAAGGGAAGAGTTGGGATTCTTCGCGGAGGGCTGGTGATAGTTAGCACGGCTTGATGAATAGCTGAGGGGTCTAAACAGATATAACTCCTGAAAGCGTTGGAGGACCAGTGGCCTAGAGTTTAAATTTGGTTTGGGGAAAGGCCTCTTTTAGCGGCTGTAGTAGCTGCTTCGATCCTGAAAGAATAGGAGGAGAAGCGGCTTGGGTCGACTCTGGATTTGGACAGGACTGATAAAAGGTGCTTTTGAAACCAAAACCTTGAGGCCGGTTGGTTTGAGTCATCTAGAAAGAGGGGTTCGAGGGGGGAGGAGGCAAACGAGTTTCTATGAGCTAGGTAAGATCGTAGCGTTTGGTACGGTTGGGTGGGGCTTTGAAGTTTGAAAATATACACAGAGTGACCTTTGTTTAGCTGGTCAGTTTTGCTGTGCTTTATGAAGAAGGACATGGTTTGGTGGTCAACTATGGACAGGTCTGAAATGGTGGGGTGGATGTTTGGGTTAAAAGGGGAGTTGATGGTGAGCTCGGAGCACCTGAGAAAACCAAAGAACACTAGGGTGAACATAGTGTCTAAGGTTCAATTGACTAACGGGGAGAAGTAGTTCCTTCTGAGGGTGGAGAGGCAGAGGGTTAAGATCTCCAGGGTGATGGGAAGCCTTTGATCAGGGCGGGAAGGGTTTTCTCTTTGGATGCCTTTGATAATTAGATTGGTTTGGGCATTAGAGATGGAGGGAGAATTAGAGCCGTGGATCAATATATGAAAAAATTGGATCCCGCTAAGGTAACCCTTGATGGAGTTAACTTGGAGGGATCTGGAGGGGCTTAGGTATGTGATGAAGGAGGAAATGACTAGGAGGGAGAAATCTGGGAAATTGAGTTTAAAACTTGGTGGTGAAAAGTTTTAAAGGCTCTCCAAGCGGTGAGGTTAGATTGGAGGGTTCTGGGGGCGACGGCCATTAACATGGAGTTGATGGATTTTTCGTAGAGCATTCTCAGGGGGTGGTCTAGAGGTAGGTTAGTTGCGAGCAGGGAGGAACTGGGGTCGGCTGGGGGTCTGCATCTGGAGCAAGTGTCCTGAATTTCTGAAAAATAAAGCCAGACAGAATCGGTGATTGTGTTATCTTTTCCGGGAATGTGCTTGGCAGTAAGGATGAATTGGTTAAGGGCTGATATCCAAACTAGGCGTC
>JAUCNO010000082.1:3384313-3396303 GCA_032353835.1 Enteromius viviparus | reverse complement strand
GCGTGCCCATCATTCTTTGCGGTCTGTTGTCAATACAGATCAGTGTTGCCAACTTAGCGACTTTGTCTCTATATTTAACGACTTCAGACCCGCTTGGCGACATTTTTCCCTAAAAGCGACTAACGACAAATGTAGTTCAGTAGGCTTTATAATGGCGTGCATTTCAGTCACTATTTCATGTTCATTCCATTTGTCTGACAACAGAAACCATTATATATCAGTGAAAACAGTTATGTTTAGAATTATGGTGCACTAAATAACATTATGTGACCACAGAGAAGCAAGATAATATGACATATTGAAGTAATGAATATGCAAATTGATATATGACGTCATCTAGCAAACTAAAGAGGGTTTTAAATCGGATGTGTGGAAGGTTTAATAATTTTTTGTTATTAAAATTGAAGTTGCTGTTTCAAAGTTTACAGATAGATGGCTAATGTGTGTGCCAGTGATATATTCAGTGTTCATGTAAACTGTTTAAGAAACACTTCTGGCACCTTTGTTTGAGTCTCATAATTAGTTTTTAATGTAAATGATTCAATAAATACCGTACTGTGCCACTCATACCGAGGTATTACCGTACCGTGTAATTTTTATAGTGTTACACTCCCTACTTCTTTTTTATTGGTTCTTGCTTTGTTCTTTCCTTATTTTTTATTTTTTTTTATTTATTTATTTTTTTTACATATTCTGGAGTATAGCTCAAATTGGTCTTTCTGAATGTCAGGATAACTGCTACTTTTGTTTCTAACAGAGATTAATTTGTTACAGTGTTGATTTTTCTGCGATTTGATTCACAATGAACCAAAATTTGTCACATGCTCAGAATGTTTGCGTGCCATTTGTATTATAGTTATGAGGTCAAAGCAGCATTTCTGTAAAGATGCCAAGATTGTTAGAACCCCAATTTTGCAATAATCAATGATTTACATTAAAATCACAGATTTTTTTGTCATTTTCAGTTTTCATAGTCTGTTTTCTTTGATATCGCTGGCAGGGTTAGATTTAACAAGGCAACATTTGAAAACATACCAAAAGATGTTTAAATAAATACACCCTCATTGATCAGAAGAACACTTCTATTTCACGTATGGCTTTTTCTAATGTCAAATTTCTATTCAACAGTTTGAGGACAAAAGATTACAAAGATTTTGATTCTAAACGCAGTAACCAAACTTAAAAGTTTAAAAAACATTGGCTTGTAATGTCTTTTTAAATGAATAATATTCTTGTTTCTGGTTATGCTGTTCATTGTATTTTCTTTATAGGTTTAATCCTGCATGACTCTAGCTTTTTTAACTCTATTCAGTGAAATTCAGGCATTGAATCGAGCTACTGAGAATCATCTTACCAAGACCATTTACTTGTCTGTAACCGGACTCTGCTCTAGATCTGCTGTACTGGTAATCTCTTTTGTTGTGGCACTTGTTTTGGGTTCCTAATTCACATAGAGCTCCACCATGTGTTTTCGTGTTGGCACAACTCTGACCTGAGAGAGAGAGAAAAAGAGAGGGATTTTGGGAAAAGCAGAGTGAGCTCTCATGGGACAGATCCATCGCTGAGAGAGACATCAGGCAGCTCTTGGGCTGTTGGTGGTGCCAGAACCCAAACCCGCCTAAAACCACATCTGTCCCTGAGCCTGCCCGCTAGCACACACACACGCACAGATGCACACACACATGTCCCTGCTGACTGTGAGGACAGAGAAGGAGGTTTTCTCAAGGAGGCCAGCCAGAATCACATATGTGACGGCTGCCAGAGCTCTGGCTTCACTTCCACAGCAATGTCAGCATTCCTAAACACACACACATCTCCAGATGGATAGCTTTTACTTACATGAGACATATTGAATGTAAAACATGCACTACCAGTCAAAAGGTTTTGAATAGTTCAATTTAAGTGTTTTTAAAAAAGTCTCTTGCATTTATTTCACCAAAGATACAGTGATGTTGTACAGTGTTTGCCGTTACATTTATTAAAAACAGATTGGTTTTAAAATCATATTTTTTAGTTTTTGTTTTTTTGATTGCAATGGTAAAACTTTAGCAGCCATTACTCCACTTTCAATGTAACGGACTGAAGTATACAGTATATAGACATTCGAAGCCTATTTTTATAGCACAAATATTATATGACCTCTAACGTGGGCGTTCTCTCTTTTCTTTTTTTCCACAGCTGAGAGAGACGGACGCTAACCTGGGCAAGAGCTCTCGGATCCTGACCGGCATGCTGAGAAGGTAAGAGGAAGGTAGGGACGGTTTCTGATACCTCTCTATGGATGTGTTTGACAGCGGCCCCATACCCATCCACTGCGTGAACACACAAAAGTCTACACATATTATTATGATTATTACTGTGTAGAATTCTGCTTTTATAGCGTTCCCATAAGAAACATTTAAAGGCCTTTGTGATGCTTTAGCTGTATAATTTCTTTAATATCTGTTTAAAAGTATTCATTAAGTTTATTAATAGATTGTTTATAAGCATTTTGTTTTTTAATAACAAATGTTAAATTCACTAAATTATTTTTTTGTCTCTAAAAAGGATGTAATATATAGTTCATATATAATATAATATAAAAAATCTTATTATTAACGTTAAAAAAGTTGTGTTGCTAAATATTTTGTGTGAAACATGATACATTTCTTGAATTACAAAATTCAAAAGAACAGAATTTTTGTGTTTTTCTTAGGATTTTTAGTAGCATTGAACAAATTGTTACTATAACTTTTACATCTGATTAAAAGTTTTCCTTTGAAAGTATATAATTATTTTTATAAATATAAAAAAATTACAGACCCCAAGCATTTGAATGACACTATATGGAGGTATATCTTACTTATAGTATGAGTATACTCAAGTTTTTTTTTTCACATCAACATTTTTATTAATAAATCACATGTATTCAAATGCTGAGTTCTGGTGTCTTCAGGCACAGATTCCATGAGGGCCTTTTCATCACACATTTGTTTTTTTGTTTTTTCCAACACTCTTCTGCCCTAAAGCAGATCTAGTGTTCCTCCCACTATTCTGTCTCTGTGTAGTATCGGATTTAAACAGCAGAACTCATCATTCATATCAGCAGGCTGATGAGATATTGGCTTTTTTCCCTCTGTGGTAGATGTGAGATAACTGCAGCAAAGCATAGTCACTCTATCTCTCTCTCTATTTCTATTCCACTTACTGCTGTTTTCTCCACCAGCCTCATATCTCTCTCCTTCACACACACACGCACAATTCAGTTTAACGTCTGTCACATCTCCGTTTTATAAAGTGCCTTTGCGCCCTTTCCTGAACCGTGACGACAAGGTTTGTTTCTTTTTTTGATTAAGAGTAATATGTAAATGACACCAGCTAAATTTAAAACCCCGGGGCCAGGAAGGAAGTGCCAATTGAAATAGATGCTTCAGTGGTCGTAGACAATCAGGACGTGTGAGAGGCGAGCGAGAGGGAGAGGAGGAGACACACACAGAGAGAGAGCAAGATGCCGAGGACGCAGACTGTAACCAATATTTCTGCATATGTCTCCATTTTGTCAAGTCTCATTAGAGGGGCCGCGGCCGTCTGGTGTCACAGAAGCTGTCCAGAAATCATTCATCATTCTCCTTTCCTTCCCACCTCCCGCTATCTCTCTCTTATTCCATCCCGCCCCGCCGCTAAGTAAATAACACGCACTTATTTCAATATTATCATATTAATGTTAAAGTTCAGCTGTCACCTAATGGGAAGACTAAATCAGACGTAGCATTTAAGCAATGTAGTGCTGCAGTGAGGCTGCCTTAAATCAGGATTTATGAGCTTTTTCTACGCGCGCCGTCTCCCTTCAGCCCTCTGCCTTTCTGCATGAAGGCCCACCGCACCCCCCGTTCTTCCTGTCTGCCTAGTAAAGGCCTTCTCTCTCTTTCTCTAGATCTCTCTTCCTGACTTGTTTTTGTCTTTCTGTTTGAAAAAAAGCAAATAAAGCCTTCCTACATGCATATTAAATCTGTGCTGCATCTCAAAGCTGTTTGGAAGAGAAAAGCGGCAAAGAATGTTTTTATAAATTTTCCTGTCTTTTATTTAATTGCATGCTTGCTTAGTCATTGGACATTTGATGAATAGCTTAATATATGTTAGACTGCATATTAGTCTTTTTGATTTTAGCCCTTAAATAATGTTTTTTTTTTTTGTAAACTTTTAGATTTAGTTAAGTTTTAGGTATTTATTTTTGGTAGTTGTTTTCTATTTGTATTTATTCATTTTCTTTTTCTGTTTATTTTAGTTTTAGCTTAAGACATTTTAGAAATGTAAAGTTTCTTCCATTATGTATATTTTATTTAGCTTCTGTTTAGTGCTGTCAAACAATTAATCACATCTACAAATTTTTTTTTTTTTTTACTTAATAAATGCATTTGTACTGTGTGTATATATATATATATATATATATATATTTTTTTTTTCTCAGAATTTCTTTTTATATTAAATATATTTATGTAAAATATAGATTATATGAATATATATATTTACATAGAAATACATGAAAATGTTTTAAAATATATATTGTATGTGTGTGTATATATGTATATATATATATACATACACATAATAAATATACACAGTACAGATGCATATATTATGTAAACAAACAAACAAAAAACAGCACTAATTTTGTTTAATATATGTAATTTTCAATAGTTGTAAAAACAACACTGCCCCTATTGTGTTGTGGAAAGGTATAATTTTATTTTTCTTAGTGATCAGACATCAGAATTTTGCTTGAGTGATGATAAAACATTGAAAAAATCCCAGAGAGTTACTGAAAGATGTACCAGAATATCGTAGCGACTTCAGGGGTTAAATTTTAACTTGGGTCAGTGAGTGTCCACCAAGCAACCATCCAGAACCTTAGCAACCACTTGGCAATCATTTTAAAATCATGCTGGAGTTATGTAAGATCATATCTCCTTTCCTTTTTATAGACTTAATTTGGTGCCTGATTGGAAATCACTTTAGATTGTATATATTCTTGATTATAAACATAATAAATTTACATTAAAAACAGAAGCTAAAATTATCAAATTAAACATTTTCATTTTTTAGAACCCAGATGCATAACACTCACTGGTTAAGAATTTTTTTTTAATAAAATAATAATAATCCTTATTTTTATTATTATTATCAATGATAGGGGTTCACAGGGATGCTACTTTTTAAAAAAATGAAAGTAAAAAAGTAAAGCAGCACTCATTTTCTTCAGAAAATGTAAAAATCAGGGTTTTTTTTTTTTATCTGCATAGTCTTTTCTCAGGGTCAAAGGGCTTTTGGCTTTGTATTTTTCTCCAATGGCTGTACAGTATGATTTCATTCTTTGCTTGCACTGGGTACAGATGTGAGGCTAATTCGAATGAAAGCGAGGTGAACTTGACTCCCCGCAGCACTACGTAACCTGATTATCTGCGTTGGCCTTTGTACGCACACTCACTTACTCCAGGTTGTGTTTGTCATGGTGAGGTTCACAGGCTCTCAGCTGTGAGCTAAGGACAGAGCATTAGCCCGCTGCGATAAATATTGTTGTAAGATGGAGACAGAGAGACCCGCGCTGCACCAGATGTTTACCCTGAGTGGAGAGCACTGTGTGGGTGAGGACGACTCCAAATATGTATACTCTGTGATACTTCCGCTTCGAGGACACTGCGTGCATTTTGAGCACAGCTCCTGTTTTCATCTCCGACTGAGAGTTCAAACGAATCTGTTTATAATACACTGGTATCAAATAAGAGATGCGTATCCCAAAAGGTTTTTAACAGAGGGATTTAACAGTGACACATCTCTGATAGTCTGGTAATTCAGCCCTTAATCAAAGTAAACTCACATCATGAGTTTTTCTCTCCCGGTCCTCTCGTTCTCTCTCTCCCTGAGCAGACTACTGAGCTGGGCCGTCTCGTGCTCCAACTCGCTCTAAATTATTAATGGCCAGCTTCAGAAACTCCTGAGGGTTTTAATTATATTGTCATGGTCATACTCATCTCATTAACTTTTAATGGTGATGCCTGCTTAAAGAAATCATAATATTATTAAAGAGTAATCATACCAATTAAAACATTTGCCTTGATGACGGATTGTTTAATACACAAATTACTGGACTCGATCGAGCCTTCAAAGCCGCCTTGGAGGAGAGCCGAAGCAGTATGAGCAATGTGACCTTGCACTAGAAGTTCTTAGACATACAAACTTACAGTTGGAAGGAGTTAGTAGATTTCATGCATTCTGTTGTTATTTATTTTATTAGTTTGTTACAAACCTGAATGACTTTCTTCTGATATATTCCTCAAATATCCTATTTTGCACTCAGTAAAAAGGCAAAGAATTAGTTTTTCTAGTGGAAATTTATTACGTTGTTTTGCAAACCTTGTCAGCAATGAGTTTATTGGCACTTTTGGTTTGACACATCCAGTTTTACCAGAAAGCAGTTTGTATTGTTTTTGATTTTTTTCAAGTGAGTGATATGAAAAACATTTCATAAGTAATTTAGAGTGAGTACCGTGATGCAAACATTTGCTTCTCTTTTGCATTAAATCACTAGTGAGAAATGTGTTATCCAGTGCACTCGTTTGGATGTTGTTTAATAAATTGAATGAACAAATAACAAGTATCTCAGTGTCTTCTGTCTCTCTAACTGTTTTGATTGCAATGCATCTTGGCTGCGTTTAAACCTCATCAATTTAAGGGATTGTTCACCCAAAAATGCACAATTCTTCAATTTGACACCATTCCCTTTCTACATTTAACTTCCCCAGATAATTTCAAACCTACATGACTTACTTTCCTCTATGGAAAAAGAAGACAAAAGGAAATATATATGACCATGGACAACAAAACCAAGTGTCAATTTTTCAAAATTTTCTGAGATTCATGAAAGCTCAAAAATAAATAGAATTTTAGGACCAGAAAACAAATCTCAAAGTATATTATATGTTCAGCAGAATGACGTTAGGGTGAGTAAATAAAGACAACTCTTAAAATGCGAATTGTAAATAGGTCCATTGTATTGTTTTATCATAATTTTTATCACATGAAAGGACCTTTGACGTCAAAATGGTGTCATGTCCTTGTGCCTTCAGAAGTAGAGTATGGGTAAAGGCCTCCTGCTGATGTGGACGGAGAGCGAGAGAGCAAGAGAGAAGGAAGGGTAGTGTTGGGATCAGTGCCCAGCACAGAGCTCCTGCTCAGCCTTCCACGGAGACCAGGGGCCTGATACCGCATGCAGGTGGTCGAGTCAGTCGCCAGGCAGATCAAAAAGTCAAACCCCTGGGTGGACCTCCCTTTGAAATGGGAATGGGGCAGACATATCAGACAGAAAACATAACCAAGCCCCGCACCGCAGAACAGCTCCATATTCATGGCCCAGCTTAGAGAAGCCAGGCCTCGATCTTCTGAAGAAGCCCACAGTACAGCTGGACACTGATTAAGACATCATGTCCTCCACGTCTCTGGGTACAAACACGCACGCTTACCTCAGGTATTGTGCGTTAATGCACAAACAACAAGAGCGCCTTAGAAAGCCCCCCCACTTATGAAATATTCATATTCATAACGCATTACGTGTGAAGCAGAGTAGCTCCGACTTTGTACATCCCGAACAGCTGTAACACTTCTCTGTCACTAAGCGCTCTGATCCCAGCAGCGATTAGATCAGTAGACGTGGTATTGTGAGAGGTGAGCCACACTGTCACCTCTCTCTCTTCCTTGATTTTCCTCTCCATCTCCCTTTGTTTCGACGTTCCGAGAGTCGTCATCGGCTCAGCATGATGGCAGACTAGAGAGAAATGGAGGGAGGGCGACGGGAGAGAGAAAAAAAACTCCGAATGTGGCTGTATTCTGGTGTTTGCCAGTCCCATTAAACAGACATTTGCAAACAATGTCAAGAGGGAGGAGATCAAAGCGCGAACCCCAGAAAAGCGGGAGCTCTGATGTCCTGAAGATCTCCAAATTTAGACTTCCACCGTATTGGCTCCCAGTTCCTCTCCCAGCTTGGAATATTAACGACGTGCTATGTAGGTCATATAATTAATGTGATTCAGGAGCACCAGTGGGCTGTTGAGGGATGCAAATAGAAAGAGTCTTGGGGGCCCTCTTGAAGTCTTGTTATGAAGTTGAACAAAAAGATTTGATATTATTTTTAATTGGAGCTGAAAGATATAACAAATTATAGTTCAGTGTGTGTTTTCCCTCTTCTCGCTTGCCTTTTATTCTTTTATTTATTTGGCTTCTCCCTCGTTCTGCAAAGCGAGGGGAAAAGCCTCGTTAAGATGCTGGAGCCGAGGGAGCAGGGTGGAGAAGTGACGGGGGCACGGCTCTCTTTCTCCCACACATTCACTCCCGTCCTCGCAAACAAACTCCTACACGTATAGTTTTGCGCAAGTATGAAATTCTTTGACATCAAGGTCTACTGTCAAAATCATAACGAATGGCTGATATAGGCTGAAGGAAGAACAAAGCTTGTTGAAAAGCAAAGTCGTAATTTTACTCTAAATTTACCAATTGTACAGGTGAGGTGTGTATGCCTCTCCAAACTAACCTTTGTAAGAAGTGCTGTTCTTTTATATCTGCTTTTTAAAGACACGTTCGCATCAAGGACGATAACTATAACAGCTATGAAGTTTAAAAGGAGGAAGTCCACATCACAGCTGTAAGGCTAATGATATTATAATAAAGACAGTTTGTTGAATCAGATTTGGAAAACTGAGATCATTTACTCACTACTGCAATGAATGGGTGCCGTGAGAATGAGAGTCCAAGTGACTGATCAATAAAAACATCACAGTAATTAATTAGTAATCAACATGACTCATGACAACATGACAAATTAAAGAAACAAATTCATCTTTCCTCTGGTTACAGTAACGTCTGGTTACTGTTTTTGATTAGAAAAACGACACTTGATTTGTGTCGCATGTTTCTGTTATGATTTAATCTTTTTCACCGGAGAAAGCATTATTATAGATAATGGAGTCTCTCAGTTCTTCACTTCACAAGATGTTCACTGATGGAGGCGTATGGATCACTTGTGGATCATTGTGATGTTTTTATCTCTCATTCTAACGTCACCCATTCACTGCAGTAGATCCATTGATGAGCATTTGTTCTGATGAAACAACTCCTTCAAATGTTCTTCTTTGGGTGAACTGTTTCTTTAAATAGCTTGAAAATTTCAAACAACCAATGACATAACTACAGCATGTGCTTATAATAAACAGAATGTCATCCTGCTTCGGGGTAGGCGCTAATATAGTTATTGTTATAGCTGTTTTTAGTTACCGTCAAGTCTTTTTTTTTTGCTACTTTGATTCTGTGATCAGCCATTTCCCCCTTCACTGAGCTTTGCGATCCAGAGATCCAGAACAAGCCAAATTTCAGAGCTTGGAGCCCTTTCCATCGGTGACTGTCTCCAGGGCAGCAGGCCCCTCCCAGTGGCTGCTACTTTCCCAGCATCTCTCTGATTTCCTTTCCGAGCAGCTGTGGCGAGCTCCGTGTTCTACATTTGTCGTTGCCGGAGTGGTATGAATCACGCTGTCTCTAGAAACCACATTTCTCCACTATGAATGTTGGTTTGGCTGACGCTACAAAAAACGCTACCTGTGAGAACCAGGTGTTTGGTGCTATAGTCATGTGGGGTTGTTTTGTACAGTAGAGTTCGCTAGGCCTGTAAAGTTGGAAACGCAGCTGCATGTCATGGCATTCAAGAGAATTTTGTGCTTGCAGTTTTTTGGCAACAGTTTGGGGAGATCCCGTTTCTGCTTCACATGACCATGCCCCATGTGCAAACTGATGTCCGTAAAGAAATAATCGATGGAAGAACGTGACTAGCTACGCAAAACCCAGATTTGTACCCCCACTGTACAGTATTGAGAAACTTCCAACCTCAATGATGTTTTGTCTTTGACTTGATAAGTGTGCCTATGTGGGGTGACGCGCATCTGCAAGATTTATTACTATAACTGAGTATCTTGTTTCTCTCCTGGTCACAGCTCTTTTAGACGTTGAGGTGTTTTGTACCCTTCAGGAATGCTGCGTGTCAGGTTTATTTTGGACAGCAGATACTCTGAGCATCTTGTGTGTCACAACATTTCAGTTCAGGTGTCTGGAGCTAACATAGTCTTAGCTAGTCATATGTCACAGTGCGAGTGTGTGTGTGTGTATATAAATATAAATATATATCAATGCACTATTCACCTCTGACCTTTTTAAGACCTTCCTGTTTCTGTCAAACTAGGTAACTGTGACCCATCCAAACATATGCTTTAGCCTATGTTTAAGTGATATTAGTTTATCAGCGCATGAATCTACAAACATGAAGTAGTTCATATTTAATGATAAATTTAAAAGTATATATAAGTATTACTGCAGCCATTATTCTGGCATTTAGTTTAGAGCCTTCCAAAATTATTCTGAAGTGATATGCTGATATGTATAGATATAAGCTTCTACTTTTTTAAATGGTCATCCTATTTATTCCGAGATAAAGAACTATATTTAACTGATATAAAATACTTGTAGTGTTTATCGGCATTGTTGTCATATCAGTTGACCGCTAATTGTTTTTATTGGTCCCAACGTCATCATGAATCAGATTTATATTTTCGTTTTAAAACCATGATTCAGATGAGCAAGTTTCATGGGTAGAGACTCTTTCTGCATGTTGTTTGTGCTGCTTTTATATTCGATAATGAGTACTGATGGCTCCATAGTGTGTGTGTGTCTGTATTTGTGTGTATACCGTCAATGGGTAAAGCTGTAAAGTTTCATGAGCATCTAAATGAAGTGTGTGAATGTGTATGTGCAGCAGGCTGCCGGGAAGTTGACAGGCCTCTGGATAAACCCCTGTGGCACACACACACCTCAGCCTCATTACCCACTGCTGAGAGCATCATGGGTAACAGTGACACTTAAACTGTGTGTCTTTCCCGCTCCTATTAGTGTGTGCTGATTGCCTGCTTTGGAAAGCACACACATGTTTGGGCTGCAAACAAACTCAGGACTGACATGTTAAGTGATGAATTCTTACATTAGGGGTATATCAGTCTGAAAGAGAGAAAAACGCACATTGATGTGTCCTCTCCATTATACTAGCAGCATGTATTTCAGCCTGCATTTTAGAGATGGAAATAACGTTATAGGACAGGAGAAAAAAAAAAGTGTGCATGTGTGTCTCTATATGTAAGTGTGTGTGTGTGTGTGTGTATATATATATATATATATATATACACATATACATGTATGTGTAGTTGGTATATGAATATGAATATATTTTTTAATTGTAAAAAAAAAAAGACCTGATCTCACAGAATTGCGTGAAATAACCACGAACTCTTAAAGCATAATTCTGTGTTACTATAACATAATAACCGAAAATTGCGTGAAACTACCACGTAAAAGATGTAATTCAGAGACAGGCATCAGCCGTGATCCACTCACGGATTACTGGATTCATTTAATATAAAATTTATACTTAAAATATAAACCTACCCACATCTGAACATTATAAAACACACACAGACAACAAAAGCGCAGTCACAGGTATTTATTGCAAAAACTGACCATAAGCAGTAAAAAAAACATTACAAACAAGTTGTTGCATTTTTTTGCATTTGCAAGTCCTTCTGAAGCCATACGATGTCTTTATGTGAAGAAAGAGTAAAATACAAGGTTTTAATCGCTGAAATTATCCCGCTCCGTTAACACGATGACTCTTATTCAAAAGACACTCTCGTCCTGTAGAATGACGCAAATCGATCAGCAGACACAGAAGAGCCAATAACATTTCACAACAGCATGACGCGATCGGTCACGAGACACGGAAGAGCCAATAGAATTTTACAACCAATGCCGACGAAAGGATACTCCAGGCGGCATTTTTCAAATTTGCACAAAGCGGCAGCTGTCTGCAGCAGAGATGAGTCGGCGGACGGAGAGATGGGGATCAATCCTTTCGTCTCGGGAAGAATTAG
>JAUCNO010000082.1:3317256-3353850 GCA_032353835.1 Enteromius viviparus | reverse complement strand
TAAAACTAATAAGCATTTTAGTCAAAAGACTAAGACTACGACTAAATCTAAGATGGTTGTCAAAAACAACACTGGTGCATAAGACTGTAGACCAATTGCTTTACAAGAATGACTTTGCTATGTGTGACTTCTGTGACTTCTTAAAAATGTATTTTATTATTTTCTATATATGAACCACGCATGAAGATTACTGACTCGCAAAGACCGTGCCAATATGAATGCACTGTACAAATCTTTGTGGTCAAGGTCAAGATTTATTTTTGATGAATTTAATATTTTTATCCACCAAGGACACATGAAATTGTTTGAAAGTGACTGAAGACATTTATAACGTTACAAAGGATTTCTGTTTCAAATAAATTCTTTTCTTTTGAACTTTCTATTCATTAAAGAATGCTGCAGAAATGGTTCCAAGATAGGATTTCACAAAGGTTTTAAGCAGCACAACTATTTTCAACATTAATATAAATAATAAAAAGAACTTATTAATATTAATATAAATAATATAAAGGATTGAGCACCAAATCAGCATATTAGAATGGTTTTTAAAGGATCATGGGACAATGAGGACTGAGTCGGTATGAAAATTAAGCTTTGCCACTACAGAAATAAATGAAATGTTTAAATTTATTACAACTAGAAAAAATAGTACAGTTTTCTAGTGTACACACATCAAATATTATGTCTAATAATAAAAGTAACGGCAAACAATACATGTAATAACAGCAGTAAATATAACATTATGAAAACTATGTTGATATTTCCATTGGGCCCAACCGACAACTCATTTCTCTTTTTCAGTCAGTCAGTCCATAAAAACAACTATCACTTCATTGTCAGTGTGTATAAGAGCCTGAGACAGGTCGTTATGTATTGAGTGAGTGCATCTCAATATCGGCTCATGTGCCAAACAGAAAAATTTCCTTCCAGGGTCTTTTAAATAGGCAAAGAAGGGTGGAGAGGGAGAATGATGGGGAAAGGAAGCAGGCCATGGAAAGCCCATCCACATTTTGTTTACTTCTGGAGCTCATTGCAAATATCGAGCAGGATCGACAGCTTCTCCTCTTTTCCTTAAAGGATGTAAACATTTGTAAATTCAGGCTCACATGTGTCGAGGTGGATCAGTTTCCCCCGTCCACGGGGGTTTATTGAGTGTGCTATTGTTGATCTGCGAGTAAATCCCTGCATGCCCCCTCAATGCCTGGAGCCAGCCCCCAGCCCCTGCTGCTCCCCGCTGCGCCCCTCTCTCTTCCCTCTCTCTCTCTCCATCTACCTGGCCAGAGCTCCTTCTGTCTTCATGTTTCCGCCCTTTTCTTTCTCCGCTTCTGTCACTATCAGTCCAGCCACTCGTTTGGTTTCATTTTCCTATGTGATGAAGTCTATAGCTCTGTCCCTAAACCTGGTGTTCTACCTATAGAGGCAGCAGAGGCGCATATCTCGTGCGAAGGCTGTTTCAAACGTAGGCATTAATTTTCATGCCTCCTGAGATACATTGTCCAATCACATTCATCTATAATAAATACAAACCCAGAGTGCACTGCAGTTAAAAAAAAAAAGAAGATGGCCAATGATGCAAGCAAAATATTAAAGGTATATTTAATGTATGTTTATACCGTATAGTCCATGCATTTGTTTGCATTTGTAAATAAAACTTTATTGGAGTACATAATTATCAATGTTGCTGCTTAATATTTGTGTGGAAACTCTGCTAATATTTTTCTGGATTCTTTGGTTAATAGAAAGTTCAAAAGCACAGAAATGTTTTGCGACACTGAGAACTTGGCTCCCATAGCCTGTATTGAAATGATTTGAGTATCTTGTGCTTTCAAAATAAGCAGCGCTATTATACGACGCACAAAGTTTATTCCTATACAGAGCATTGCAAATGAGTCACTTTTGATTATCCATTTCAGCTCAGATGCTGCTTATGGAGGCAGTAAGGCAGCATACTAGGTTTTGTAACAGAGCTTATTTGTCTCTGTAAGGTTCTTTCTTTGTCTCCCCATCTTGAAGTGATCATTTCATACCGTTTGCGTGAATCTGTGAATCCCACACTGTTCTCATTGCTGCAGTATTTGGAGTTGTGATGACACAGTGCCCATGGGAACTGTGGGAAAGCTCATGTGGTGAGTATCATCACCATGATTGAGAGCTGTTACATTCGTAGCGTGCCTAACACAACTCTACATCATTTTGCCTGCTTTGGGCGGACTCCGTATTTTACTATCTTTTGTTATTTCACCAGGTGAACAGATTTTATCTCATTTAATCGAATTTCCTTTTAAGCCAGAGTTTTCCTTATATGTGCTTCATGAGGAGACGTTGTTCTGCGATAAGTATAATGTCATATCACTATCTTTCCATT
Source organism: Enteromius viviparus (assembly GCA_032353835.1). NCBI lineage: Eukaryota > Metazoa > Chordata > Actinopteri > Cypriniformes > Cyprinidae > Enteromius > Enteromius viviparus. Next base: position 3,351,485 of record JAUCNO010000082.1, on the reverse strand, counting down.
ACATCTTAAGTCTTCTGATCTTAATGCAAAAACCCACTTGTGTTGTCATGGGCGAACGAGGCCATTTTGGTCTGGCAGTGTTCCATTAGACTTTTCCCCTCCTCTCTCCTTTGTCTTTGTCTTCTCCCATGTCTATTTGTGAGTCAAATCCCCCTCAGGTTTACCCAGCATGGCTAGGCTTTGTTATGCTGGATCCTGTGCCCTCTCCCCATATATTTCAAGTACAGGTTGGCAGAGACTCCAGTCACCCGAGGGAACTGCAGCGGCCAGTGGAGGTACAGTACAGTGAGAAATATCTCAGCATAGGTTTGACAGACAAAGGAACACTTCACTAAAAATGAACATTCTGTCATGACTTGATTAGCTTTTTCCTAAAGACATTGCTTTCTTTAATCTAAAACCAATTTTTTTTTTTTCATCCTAGGCATTTTTTTCAACATAACAGTGAATGCACTGTAAAAAAAAATATATATATATATATTTTTTTACGGTAATATACCGGGGTTGCCGAAATTCTAACGTTAAATAACGGTAAAACCTTTCTTTTACGGCAAAAACTTGTACACCGTAAAAAGAAATCCGTGATATTTACGGTAAAAAAACGGCAGCTGTGGATGCTAGTATAAAACCGTAAAAAATATAATGTAAAAAAAATAGTTTTTTCAATGCTTTTACGGTTTTATTTAAAATTTACAGTTAAATACTGTAATTTCTAATAAGAAACAGTAATGTCTGATATAATGTTAATATAACAAATAGTGAAATCTGTTTCATACCTTTGAAATATACTGATAACTTCCAAATGCAGGTGGTTATGAGAAAGTCACATGATGAACCAAAGCTTATCACAAGTAGCTTTTAAATAGTAAAACATATAGAAGGTGCTCAGTGTCATTCACACAAACACTAAAGACCATCATGGTAAGAATTATTAAACTAAAATGGGCAATAAACATTCATTTAACAACATTTCATGTAACATACAACCCTAATAAACATCACTGATACAAAAAAACTAAAAAGAAACATCCAATTCAGACAAAATTAAAATGCAATGCAGGGAATTCTGGGAATTACGGTGTTTCCCTGTATATTTAACAGGAATTTACTATTAACCATTTAACAGGTTTTTTTCACAGTTATTTACCGTTAAATTCACGGCCACAAAATCATAAAGGTGTGGTAAAAGTGTTCCAAACAACTGGTATACTGTACGTCTTTTGAAGTCATATAATGGATATGTGGGAAAACAAAATGAGATTACAGCTATGTTATGTTGTTATTTGGGTAATGTGCTGAATCAATTGATCCAGTTCCCTAATCTGAAATGAATGATTCGTTTACAAGTTGGAAGGATTAAGTTTGGGTTCAAATCGCTAAATCAAACTGATTTTTGTTGAGTTACTTCTTAAGTATCAGAGTGTTATCAGAGTGTGACTTGGAATACAGCACGTAAACCTTGTTTTATGATTACTTTTACGGTGCTGTTTGCAAAGAATTCATCGTAAACTCTTAAAAATAAAGGTTCTTCGCATTTATGGTTCAGTGTAGAACTTTAAACATCCATTAAGCCTTTTAATTGCACAAAAGGTTTTTTATAGTGAAAAAAGGGTAGATTATTCCAACACAATCTGAGGTGCCAAATTTGTGCTAATTCGTACGGTTTTGTACGATTTGTCTAAAACCCTGTGATGGGTATGTTTAGGGGCGGGGTTGGGATTAGGTCATTCGTACAAATTCATACGAATTGGCAACTTGTAAAATGCATACAATTTAGAAGAAATCGCATGAATTCGTACGAGTGAGGTCATATGAATTTGTAAGAATTATCCACCTCGTAAAATATGTACGAATTGCGAGATCAAGTTGATTATTCTTATAACGTTCTTATGAATAAACAAGAATTGTTCAAGTAAAGGTTCTTTGTCAAACAAAAAATACCAATACCCCCCAAAACATTATTTAATCTTTAGTTTTAAGAGTGTAACTACATGTAAAAAATGTATATAAACGTCTTTGTGCTCCTAGAAAGTCATATAGGTTGGTACTATATTGACATGAGAGCAAAATAACAATAACATCATGATTTAGCTAAACGAATCCATAAAGAAGCATCACTTTAGATGTGCTTGTTGTGAAGTTACTATAGCCGTACGTGTTTTGGTACAGGAATGTGAAATTTGAGTCACATCGAACAAGCAAACCCCAAACTTGGTTTGTTTTCCATTAACACTTTGGTCCGAGTTGTTTTGAGCTTGTTCTATTTTGAAAGCCCGAAGCTCTGCGGTATGGGAGCGCATGGGTTTTACATCTGTTTGTTAGTACGTTCAGCTGGACACATTGTCTCCAACAGACCTGCGCTGTGACCTGTGGGCTGCCTTCGCCAACACCTTCCAACATTACAAAAACACAATCGAGAGAACCAGTCTTGTTCTCTGTCCCTCTCTCCCTGGCTGTTTCTCCTCCCGTCCCTTTCTTTCCCGTCATTTCATCTTATTAAAGCACATGGATTGTCACTGTTATTTACCAAATATAGTCTGACAAAGAAGAAGTGGGAATTTTTACTGATTGAAGATCAAAGTGGCAAAGTCTCCTCCTCAAATCCCGCCCTTTCTATTAGAGCCCCTTAAGAACAGAGGAAAACATCAATTTCTCACACATCAATGGCGGCTTCATAATCAATTGAAAAAGACACTTGTATGGGGATGCAAATCTTATCTTTGTCTTATTAAAGCTTTTAGAAGATACATGCCAGGATTTAATGTTATTAAATAAAAGAGGTCGGTTTTTTAATCTAAAGATGCAGAGGCGTTAGTAATGGTCTAAATCAAAGCCTGGGGAGTCTCTTAATAACCAGTAGAGTTTTCCTATCCTTATTAATATTGATAAAATATACTGTGATGTGATCTCCGTGCTTATGATGCAGTTTGGAGATGGTTAATGAACAAAAATAGGATATGGGATTCATTTCCCAGCGAGAGGACGGCACGGGCGACCCAGGTGGAAAATGAGTTTTAGCTCTGACCATTAAGATGAGCAAAAGCTCTTGCAACTAATGTTCCTCTAAAGAGAATGCAGACCTCACCGCTGAGTTTTATTCTGGTTAGTATGTATAAATATGCCATTGTTCTGTTTGTTCAAATATATAAAAAGACCACAGCTTTGCACTCTGACCTGCCTTTGTGCGGGTCACGATTCGCTTCCTGGAAGTGTAATGAGCCGATTTTATGTAAAACCTGAGCTCAAGGTTGTTGCTTGCAAGAAAACAGTCATTACGATTGCAGGTTGACATGTCTTAATAAGTGTATCACACTCATGATGCTCCTGGCATTATGGGAATTTCTGAGACATTTAATTTACATACAAGCACACACAAGCATTCGATGTAAGAAATGCCGTACAGAAACAACAACCACTAAATTATAAAAGGAAATTAAACAAACGGGGTCTTTCCTGGTGTTCAAGTTCAATGACACAAATGCACTTAAGCAATATTATATTAAAAGATGAAACGCTACTTACTGCTTTGATTAAAGAAGTCTAGTATTCAGTATTCACCTGCACAATGGCATTGAGAGGCATCTGAAAAGTCCTCCTGCTATAGTTTTTAAAAGAAAGCAATGTGCTTTGATTGGTGGAGGGCTTGTTAGCCGAATCGATTTTCTTGCATTAAGTTCTTAATTAAGCCATGGCATGCAGTCGCTAGCAGGTGGAATCTCAACTAGGATTCAACTGTGTTTGAGATCCGCTTTTTCTATACACCTTCTCATAGAAAAACAAAAACATGAATTGGGTCCGTTTAATATGCTTGTTGTTTGTTCTCAAAAGCAGAGCGATTAAATGGTGAGCAATTAGAGATTTTGACTTGAATTTAATGCTTTTCAATGTTTCTCTCCTTCAGAGTTTCAGAAGAGATCTACATTAATTTGCTTTACATTAATATCTCTGTACTCTTCTATCCAACAATTGCCATGCTTGTTTCTAATTTAAAGAGTTTCAGAAGACGAAGCTGAATAAATCTGAACCGAGACCTCCATCAAACCTCCCGAGGTATGAAACCTCCCGACCTGTGTCTATTAGATTATGGATTGTTTAAATGTATTTAGAGCTGTATACATTTGATCCTGGTGTTTAGAATGGAGCAGATGCATGTTCATGATGTAAAACACATCCTTCTGAGACTAATATTCATAGTCTATAGTTCAAACCCACATGCACTATGATCTATGATAGCTGTCAGCCATTGCCCCTACTGTGTTGAAAACTTTTCCTGCTCTTTCAGCCTGGGAAACTGCCTGCTGTTTCCTGTGTCTCGCTCAGGAAGAAGCTTTTCGGACACGTCCTTGAACCAAAAAAAACGAGAGGGCTGCTGCTAGAACAAACGTTCAGCAAATAATGCACCCGTATGAGATCACCAGCACAAAATAGAGGCAAAAACAGCATTTATAAGCATTTTATTCAAGATTCAATAGAAATCTGTATAGAAGAGTTCTGTTGCTTTCTTGTTTGGAACTCCTGAAATATGATGGAACACTTGTAAGGGATTCAACTGAATTCCATACATTTCAAAAGCATATGTTTAGATTTTCGTACAGTTCTTGATATGTCAATTTAATGGTTTATCGTGTGAACTGATACTTCAGCACTTAAACTTGATATAATCATATTCATAGCATATAGCCTTGGAATATTATATTAATAGGTGTTAGTATTATTTACTATATATAATTTGTTAGTGTAAACTATTTGTGCCATTGCTTTACTAATACTATTAGGTTCTTCATACATTTATTGTTATTATATAAAGTTTTTTTAAACTTAATAAAGAACCCAAATAAGAACCTATTAAGAAGGCCTTTCCTGTCTTTCAGCCCAGTGCCTGTGTTTTTTTTCCTAAATACAAAAAGCTAAGCTAATCTATTATAGAGAAACACTCATAAATGGTAAATATTTGGATTACAGAGAACACAGCAAGCTAAAACGCACGCATTACAAAGATGCAAAGGACTTTATGTAATCATACAACATTAAGCTTTTTGTCTTCGCTGTTGTTGACATTAGTATAATTTATACAGACTATATGAAAACTGGGGGCAGGAATCGACGGTCTGCTGAAAGAGAGAGCATTTGATGCCGAGGCTGTGCTCGAGAGATAACTCTGGGGTCACGGGTTCATCCTCTGAGTAATGTAGGTTTGGTGTGATGTCAGAGAGTTTCCTCTGTGTGTGCCTTGGCTCCGATATTCGTTGTGACTGCAGAGTTTAAGAGATGTGAACACATATAGACGCTGATGTGCCGCTTCAGGTGGCTCTATATTTGTATTGCTCCAAACCCGAACCTTGATAAATGGCTGTCACGACCATGTATGAAAAGTCTGGTGTTTGTTTTGGAAAACCGATTCGGTGCTCCTCCTTTCCCAAGTACATTTTTTTTGTATTTGACAGACTCTAAGGGTGAGACACATGTTCGGACGCAGGATGGGACTGCAATGTTTTAGCTTTCTAGGTCTAAATGTTGATGTGGTGATCCAAGTTGAGTCAAATCCTGTGATTCATAAAAAAACAGAAAGAAAGATTCACTGTAAGATTAGACTTTGTTTGGAACTTTAATAATCTATTAACATTTCCATTCCATCAAAACTCATTTACTCACATACAAATGACTCACTTCCGTCTGTTCTCCGACTGTAATCTTTTCAAAATGCTGAGGGTAACGCAATTAGTTTTTCAATCTGCCCTTAAAATATACATTATAAAATGAAACTTTGCATAATGTTGTAAAGAAAATAATTTTCCCATTGTTGGTCTGTGCCTGCAAAACATGAAGATCCATTAGAATCGCATAATTGTGGTTAACCACGTCATTATTCACAGGATAAAATTCATCTGAGCTCCTACAGGGAAAAAAAAGCTTAAATGGAACGCAGAGGCTCTCTCACAATGGGGAAATTTGCAATTGACTAAATGCGAAAAGGTTAAATGCCAAGTTCCACTTGTAAAAACTAAAAAACTTTTTTGTTTTATTCAACTAGCTTAGAGGGGATCTGGCATAAATCATGTTGTATTCACTATTAACCCAGCTTTTAAAATGCACATATTGTTACTCTGAAAACAACCGGGAAGACCATTAACAGAGCCCATAATATGCTAATTAAGAACAGAGCCATTTCATCCAGCACAAGAACGCTCAGGCATTGTGGGTAATTAACCGTTTGCACAGACGCAAATATCTTACCAGGTAACGTTTTACACAGAACGCAGTATAGAGATACAAGGGCAAGCATGCAGAAATCAAAGCTTGTCTCTTATTTTTTTGTCAAATCGGAAATAAACATTGTTTTCCATTTCTGTTTACTTGCGCGTGATAAAATATTGGCACAGAAAGAATAGGTCAGTCTGAAGCGTGGTTCAACACATGGATTGGTCATAGGTTTAGATCCAGCAGGGAAATAAATAGAGCAAGGCTTGGCTTAGCAAGGCTGATAAAACGCACCCAATCTAAGTGAACTCTCAGTAACCTGCTGAGGCAATCCAGGGAGATGCTAGCTAGGAGCTCAGCTGCTTTGGTCTGGTATCTGCAGGCTCCAGACTTCTGAAGTCAAAAAGCAATGGGGCATCTTTCAGCTGCTGACAGCACATTTTAAATACTGAGTTGTTATTGTTCAATCATATTGACTCACTCTATAACAACTAAGGATGCATATCTGTCCCATAGATCTTATATGTATAAATAACTTCAAAGATGTGTTGTGCTGCATTTCTACAATTGCGACATTTTAATTGCAAATCATATAATTTCATGCTATTTGTGTATATATGAAATATATATATATTTTTATTTTCTTTTGTCAGTTCTTATATTGCTGTCTTTTTTATATATTTATTGATGGTTGTTTATATTGGAATAAAATTTTCTACTTACTCTATTAGGAGTAAGAATTTAATAAATACATTTAAACATATGTTATAGCATGCTGTATATTTATATGCATGATACCTATACTGTTTTTACAGTGTACTGAATGATATAGGCGACACCGCAAGGTCCTTCAAGTGACGCTGTTTCTGCATAAATCCACCAAGTGAAATTCAGGGATAGGGAAATGAACGAAGCTTTCTGATACCTGTGTGACCTTGACTGTTAAAATGGATGCAAGGAAATGGCTCATTTAAATATTAAATGAGTAACCAAATAATGTTAAAGAGGGAAAATACTATGAGTCAGCAGGCAGATGATATTAGGCAGTACCAATCAAAACTCCCAGGAATATCTTTGGAATCAAATTTATAGATGTAGTGTAATTTATAGTGTAATTTTTTTTATTTCATAATCTTGATTTGTACATATATTTATGTATGCATACTATATTTAAATCTAAAATGAACAAACCAAAAGCATACGCCCACAAACAAAACCAATAATTTTTTTTTTCAGTTTTATAGAGATGTGCAAGAAAACACATTCAACCCCCACCCCTTGTCTTTTATATGGCCTCAATTAGCCCATCTACACTCTGTCTCAGAACCACTATATATATGTACAAATATGATAATGCAATACCCTCATTAATTGTGTCATTATGTCTATATATTTTAAAGTAATATACTTAGAAATGCATTGCACCGTGAGTGTTTATATGTAGGCCTATATACATTACATGTATAATACTCATATAATTTAATAACTTTGCTTTTACAGAAAACATGTTTGTGTTAATCTATATATAGGAAAATATGCACGTGCTTATATTTACATGTAAGTAAATGAAAGTTACCTATAAGAAAATATGCATGCATGTAACCATATTAGCCTACCTTATATAGATCGAAATTTTAATGCACAAACCCCCCCTATATTTTTACATGAAATCCAATTTGCAGTGAGAATTAACGCTTTTAACCATAAAGATGTACAATGACTTAAAAAAATACATTTCGGTATAAAAGATTATACTGTTTATGTAGGATAATGCCAGCCAAATGTTAAATCGCAAATACAAGGATCAAAACAACTGTCGTATAATGCCTTGCAAGTTTAGCCTTTAAAGTCGTTTGGAAGTGCTGTTTTTAAATACAGGATTGATTTAAAGCAGTTCAGAGTGTATTGTCATTGGAGTCCATGTTTGGAGCGAGTGGGGTTATTTCAGCCCACCTAAAACAACTGCAGAAAATAAGGAAGCCGATCTGATTCTTGCTGTGCGCCGTTTCGCCGCTCAGAAACATGCAGACTACCGCATAAGTGTCTTCCGCCTATTTTTCCATTCATTCCTGTACAAAAGCAAACAGGGGCGACTCGCTTTAACTGTCCTGCTCTTCACCAAAAGCTCTTTTCCTCTCCCTCTCTCTGTTTCTCTCTCGCGCGCGCTCGCTCGCTCTTTCTCGTTCAAGCCCTTTTCCCCCTCCAGTACTTTTTCCTGCCCCTCTCTATTTATGAAAACGTCACTTCAAGTCCCTCCCTGTTTGAATCTCATTAGTTTTTTTTTCTTGTGTGTTTCTCCCTGTCAATAATCCCGAATCCAGACTCTCTCTATTTCCATCCCTCTCTATCTGTCAATCAGCGCCGCCTTTGAACTGAAAACCACTCCGACCAACTTCAACTCCCTCAATCCGAGCGCCTCAGCTCCGTCTCCGGCTTCTGTTTCTGCCAAGATTGCCCTCTTCTTTTTGAGTTTTGAACACTCACCCAGCCAAACGCCACTGCGAGTCCCTAAACTTAAAACTCGGGATTCGGGGATCACACCAAGATCAAGGGTTTAAAAACTTTTGGGTGTTTTTGGCCCCCCGCAAAATTAGCGCTCCTCGGGAAAAATGCCGCAGCTGAACGGCGGTGGAGGGGACGATCTGGGTGCGAACGATGAAATGATTTCCTTCAAAGACGAAGGCGAGCAGGAGGAAAAGATTTCGGAGAACTCCTCAGCAGAAAGGGATTTAGCAGATGTCAAGTCTTCTCTCGTAAACGAGTCGGAAACGAATCAAAACAGCTCTTCGGATTCCGAGGTAAGTGACAAATAACCGCGAATCTGCGACTTGTCCCCAACTTTACATGCACTTTTCTTGTTTAAACACGCTGCTAACTAGCTAACGATCTCCTCGCTGTGATTATTCAATGCATTCCCTGTGTTTCGTTGCATTTCAAGGCGGAAAGACGGCCTCCGCCTAGATCTGAAAGTTTCAGAGACAAAACAAGAGAAAGTTTAGAGGAGGGTGAGTGCTTGTTTTCTCAAAATCATCTTTTTGCAGAGGACAACAACACGGTGCCTCGGTTCCGTTTGCTTCTGCACATACCTACAAAGTTTTTTCTTTTTTTTTTTGGGAATGTAACTTAAACTAAAAGTTTTCCTCTTTTCCCCCCCGCCATGTTAGCTGCGAAAAGGCAAGATGGAGGGCTGTTCAAGAGCCCACCGTACCCGGGCTATCCATTTATAATGATTCCCGACCTCACGAGCCCGTACCTCCCGAACGGATCGCTCTCACCCACCGCGCGCACAGTAAGTGTTTTTAACGTGTTTCTGCAGCCACATGCACGTAGCTAAAGCACCACGTCCATGTTTAGGGATTGCTTTGGTCGGCTCGTGAACTTCTGCCGCACTTCACTTCTCACTGTACAGTGGCATGCCGTTCCCGCGGATCCGCTGTCGCTCTGAACGAACGCTGCCCGCGAGCGGCGAGAACAGTGGAACGCGTAATGTGCTTTCATGACGTTCACAAACACACGGCCAGTGCAACTTTTAAATCCCGTTGTTATATTTTCTCCTCATTTCCCACGGCTGTGTGTGCATACTTGGCATGTCACCTTTGCCTTAGATTCTGCTTTCTACAGTGTTATTTTTTAATCGCCTGTGTGCTTGAATAAGCGGTGGATTAGCTCGTTTGCTTCTGATTTACAGTAGCGTGTGTTCCGGAATTTCTAAAACTGAGCAAAAATGTGCTAAAATGTTTGAATTTATAACAATAGTCTTGTTATTACCATCGTTATTATCGTGGGTATGAATTCTGTTATTCTAAAGCATCTAACCCTTGAAAATTAAGATGTCACGTTTAATTGCAACCTTAATATTTGAAAGATAAAAAATAAATTAATGCCACAGTTACAGTCTGCGCGGTTTGTGCTACTTTTAAATTAATTACTGCTAAAGAAAATCGAGTAGAAATAATTTAAACGGATGGAAACGAATGTGCTGTTATGACATGAGGATGAAAACATTTTTACAGTGTGCCACCTTATCTGAGCTAATTTATCAGAGCTTAACATAATACCGCTCGTGTTATTTAAAGAATGCAATGCACATAAATATTATTCCCAAAGAGCATCATGGGAAATGTTTATGGTAATTAGTGAAAGGCAGTCAATGAATTTGTGATCGTCAGAATGAAAGCACAATATTGCTCGTTCCACCCTTGACACAGTGTGCAGTGAAATATTAGTGTCAGAATTGTTTTGAAATTAAATAAACATTTGCTTTGAATTCACATTAAATATAATGTATTTTATGTGTACTATAACATTTTGTCACGGCATGATGGACTTCCTATGTAGACTAGAGCATGCATAATGTTGAATAACACGTACTGAGAATAGGTGCTTAATATTTTAGTGCAAATACAGATAATGTTGTTTATATCAGCAATGCATAGTTATGCATATTTGTCCAGCACTTTTCCTGGCACCAGAATTAATGTCAATTTAGTAGGTTTATATTTTTATTCACTACTGATGTTTTATAAATACTGCACAAATATCATTGCTGTAGATATAACATAATAAGCATAGATAAATTGTGCTTTAGGATCTTGCTGTCAGATTTTCATAATCAGCTCTAGGCTTAATCTGAAACGTGAAGGTACGCTTTATGACAATGACATGTGGTGTAACCTGAAATTAAGTAAATGACTACCTTCGAAATGCACTGCTCTGAAATTGTGGATAACTCCAGGTATTTGTAAAGGCATCCTGCTGTTTCTAGTATCAGTGAGACATTTTTGTAGAAACATCTCTAGCTGTTTGTGTTTGTCGTAGGATATTGCGTGCATCCCAAAACATGCCTTTTTGCTAAATCTGTTCTTCACGTGCTGATAATTTCGATCCTGGGGTAAATGCACATTAGAAACCTTCCCATATAAATAAAAAGGAACAGAAAATTCATCAAGCATCAGTATGGCTACTGCAGATGTGCGTTTGAAGCAACCGTTTGACATACAGCGTGTCTTCAGTATAGCAGGTTGTGAAGAATCCCAGAGATGCTGTTACCAGAGTTCATAGTCTGATAGTTCCTCTCCCTGCTGGGATGGAGCCCTGTCTAAATCGCTGGCTTATTCATTTTTGTCTACCGAGAATATATTTAGCGATCTCTCACGGAAGTAGGATCATTGTGTGATATCTTTCCCTATACGTGGGAGTCAGTCCAGGTCTGTTCTGACCCCCTAGCCTAAATATTATACCTATAAATATAGCCAATTTCTTTATACTTTATATATGTTGTAATGTTTGATGTCTTACTGTAACCAGGCCTACAGATCTCAGTCTTTGACAGGGTGCTGTAGCCCTTCACCCCGCTTCTTTGCCATGAGGTCTGCTACCTATGAGCTGCCTGGGCGTCCGACCCACACCGCTTTGAAGTTGAAAGCCGTTGTATTCATAAACGCATTACTTAAGTAGAGGATAAATAATTCACCTGAGCATCGATTAGCTGTCGCTCCGTTTAACAAATGCACGGGGCTTGTTGGGCTTAGCTGCCGATGATGTGCTTTTTAGCATTTCTTGGCATTTAAAATTTTTTTTTTATTTTATCTTGTGTTTTTATTAATTGCGTTCATCTAAATTGTAGACAAGCAGACAATACATTTCAAGCTTTAATTGCATTTCTGTGCGTTTTATGGATTTATTGATCAGTATTTAGTTTTCAGGATTATTTTGCACCTGCCTTATTATTTAATCATAAGCTAATAAGAGAGATGGGATTAAATAAAATACATATTTAATTTACAGAGACCGTCGTCGTGTGTCAGCTGAATTATCCTCTTGCAATAGTGATGAAATGCTTTTCCTCTAGTGTGTGTTTGACTGAAGGGAGAGAGCGAGTTTAATTCGCCTGACCTCTGAGAGCGGTAATAACGGGAGTTTGTATTTCCAGCCACCTCAATCGGAAAAAGCTTCACGTTGATTTTGTAGCAATTAGCAATTTGCCGTGACGTTTTGCCGACAATGCCTGGATCCTTCCCTCACTATAAACCGCAGACAATAGCCACTCTTCCCCCTTTCATTGAGAGCAGTTTGTGTGTCGGACACACGGCTGCGGACACACTCTACGTGTGTGTTGTAGTTGAAAAGGAGCTGGGTTAACTGGGTGGCTGTAGGCTAAAATCGCACCTCAACAGGTCTGTGGAGAGGGGAAAGTGAGGTAGAGCAGAGGTCTGGCAGGGGGCTTTATGCCCGTAAATCCGCTGGGTTTATTTACTGCCTCTCTGACTTATGAATGTTAAGATATTTGACGCCACCCCTGGCCCCATAATTCCTCAGGCCTGCAGACTTTTGGCAGAGGTTTCAGGTTTCAACGTATAATTATGCGCAGTTTAAAAAAGGAACATAATATAAAAAAAGACAAACTTGCAACACCCAAATGCACTCTGCACTATTTAGAGCAAAGAGAAGGAGATGCATGGCGAAGACATGGAATTTTTTATGCGCTATTTGATCTAGAAATTTGAAAAATGAAATTGTGTAATTGATTGTTTTTTTGTTTTTTTTGACCCTACATATTTTAATAAACCATGGCTGAACCTTTTTAGGCTGAGACGTCAGTAACAATGCTTTATCGTATGGATTATGTGTGTTGAATAGCATGTCGTGTGAGAGCCAGGAGATAGTTTAATGCGTATTTAGAGGGATAGACTCATACCTTATCAAATTGGCTTTACATGTTAATGGCCCCTAATTGCTATCCGCAGGGAGTTCACCGAGCTACGCGCTCGTGTTTTGTGCCGCGCTCCACAAAATACACTCCCAGTTTATTTAAAAGGTTGCCATCCTTTTGTTTTGCAAATCACTTTTGTTTACAAAGAATGGCGGAAGCAAGACTCTCTTTTTCTCTCCCTCCGCCACTCTTTCCTTCTCCTCCTTGTCTTTTTTTCTCCTCCTCCCATCCTACGCGCGCAAAAAAAAACAACCCAAACCAAACGGTTTCTGTTTGCTGGGGCTTGATAAACACCCATAAAAAAGTGCAATCTGTTTTGGATTTGTGCAAGTTAAGTTGGGGAGCAAAGTTTGGCACCATTAAACTGAAAGCAGGGCCTGTGAGACATTAGCGGCGCGCAGCACATTCTCAGGGCTTAATTAGTCCAAACTGTAATTGTTCATGGTCTGCCAATAGGAGTAATGCTCAGGAAGAGTGGAGTTGCACTAAATCGGCCCATGGTTTTTAAAACAATAAATCACTCGCATATTTGTGTCGTGATTCAGATAGAGTCCCGACCTCTCCCATCTCGACATGTGGTAAATTGTAAAGTCAATGAATCGCAGATGTGGGTGGGGGGGTCGAAGGGGGTGGGCCGTGAAAGAGTACAGTACGGTTTTGTTAGTGCTTGGTAAATGAATGGAAAAGATTTGTGCTGTAAATATTTACTGAGATTTTTTTTTTCTGCTTGCTGTGCTCAATTGTCTTCCGTTGATGATGTTGGCAGGCTGCTTTCTATGATCGTGTGTGATAATAACCTGGTGCTTTTTTTTCTTTTCTTTTTCTCCCCTGATTGTTTCTCTCTTTCTCCCTGTGTCACACTGGTGTTTTTTAAAGGTGTACACAACGTTCTGCACTAGTTCAATACTTAATGAACGTTTCTTGTTCGGATGTGGACTGTTAAGAATTTCGTAATCGCATCGCAAATAAATAGAAATAGTCCATTTTTTTCAATTGTGATTTATATTTCTGACTTTTTCTTGATTCATTTCCATTGCATTTGTTTTTAAAGCTGCAAACGCAATCCTGTCCTGTAACTGATAAATGGGAAACTCTGTTGTAAATTCTGCGTCTCATGGAGATGCATTGGCTTAACAGCTGTGTGTTGTTGACCCCACCCCTCACCTCTCTCCTCTTCACCATTTATTTCCATGCACAAAGATCAACACAAAGATCGTACTGTACGTCTGGAATGCAACTTTTGTCATCTGTTAAATATAGTCCTGCTGCTGGCCTACACTTCGAGGGGCTCCTGAAACATGGAAATGAAATTACTCTTACTCTGTCTGTGCACATGCTCCGTCTGCAGGCCTGCGCAGCTGTATGATAGCTCCGTGTGAATTCTTAAACGACAGGAAGATTTTCCTGACAGCGTGTGTGATGGGGGTTGTTGAGTCAAGGACTGTTTAAGAAAATGTCCAAATCTGCGAAAGTTCTTTCTATCTTTGCCAAATATTTAGATGATTTGGCAGATTGCTTCATTTTCAATTTTAATAAACAAAAAAATGAATAAGTAATTAGGTGTTAAAAGAGACAGCATTTTTTTGGTTACGATACAAACTGTTTTGCTTTATGTCAAAGCTGTGAAATTTGCACACATTTGCATAGATTTAGTTTCGTCTGCAGTAAACTAAAGAAAGTCTTCATGAAAGAATCAGATCGTTAGATCACAAAATATTTTTTAAAAGCATTTTTTAAAACTCTTTGATCTGTAATTTGATGTATGTATCTATACAAGTGCTTGTTTGAAATATTTTAAAAAAATCACTTTTTGTATTGGCACATACCTTAACATCCTGGCTTTTATTGCCCAGGGAAAAAAGGAGATGCATTTCATTAGATGCATTTCCTTTCGTTTTCAGGAAAATGCCATAAAGCACAATAATAAAACAATTTGTAAAAATGTAAATTGGTAACATACAAATATATAATATATTTGTAATCTGTGCATTTGTATAATTTACTACATTTAAAATGCACTTTTCCCCCACCTAAATCTATGCTGGTGTAGTTTTATCGTGCTCACGCAAAATAAATGATAAGAGTTTTCAAAATATCACATAAGTGTTATATAGAAATATTATGTAAATGCTATAAAAAAAAAATATATATATATAATATTAGAATATATATTATGTAATCAGAATAATATAATCAGAATATTTTTGGTATATCTGCTCTAAAGGAATGTTTTTAGAGGAGTTTAAATTGTGCACTATAGTGGGGGATTAGGAAAAGCGGGAAAAAGCGGGGTCGATTTGCCCGCCGTGCATAGTGGGGGATATGGAAGACGGAGAGGAGGGAGATGCACAAAGACAGTCTGAATAGGGCGCATAATTGCTGCTAATGTGGGGGCAATGAGAATGGCGACAGTTCCTGGTTAGATGTCCAAACAATAGAGCCCCCAGGCCTCACATTTATCTACTAAGAAAAAAAAATGAAGGAAAGAAAAAAACACAGCAGGGACTTAAAAACGACAAGGAGGAGGTGACAAGTTTATAGTCATGTTTGATGGACAGGCCATGTGTGTGGCATTCCCACACACTTTAAAAAAAAAACTTTTTTAATGAATCAGGCTAAGTTATTAATGCTTCCTGATTCCTGCCTCGTCATCAAAATGTCGGCTGGAAGTTCTCCAGCGTAGAGGCTTGGGTGACGCTGGTGGAATTTGGTTGCACTGTGCTTTTGTTTGGATTGGAACGTGCTCGGGTTGGGCCAAAGTGCACACACATGCTCTCTGGAGCTGCCATCTGACTTGTATGCTTAATGATAGGAGTGCACAAGTTTCCAGTGAAAGAGCATGTGTGCATTTTGTCTTTTTTTACTGCACATCATTCATTATCAGACTTTAAAACATAATGATCTGCGTTGTCATACGTCATATGGACCTCTAGTACAGTACAGAAAATACAATGACATCAGACTGTGGTAAATATTCTCCCCTGATAAAAAAGCCCGATAGAATGCCCATCACTGTCTACTCACAGGACATCTGTCACTGGCGTACATATTCAGAAAACAAATAAAAACCTACCTGTGTCTATTTTTAAATATGAAAGTAGGACAAAGTTATCTTCATTAAGGCATGAAGCTTCTAAAAAAAGATGAGGCCTGACCAGTCACCGTTTTGCTTCAGTGTTTATTATTCCATCTTGTGAAATGTTTCTCTTTGATAAGGAAGTGAGCTAATTTAGTGTCACACCGACTAGTTTGTCTCCTAGCTCTGATTGCAAAATGAGATTCTGTAATGTTGCATTGCAGATGGGGAAATCCTATTTACTTCAATAATCTGCATTAATTCCTGTAGATATGTCGGTAGCGTTTTGTATGGGTAAAGCACATAATTGAGAAAGTAATAGGTGATAAAACTCAGCCCATGTATTTTTAATCTTCTAATTAAACTTTTAATTGCCAAGGGATAAGCTCTGAGCAGGGCCCGAGTGTGTGCGTGTGTGTGGATGCGCGTGTGCTTGTCTGTTCGCTAATGAGTTTATTGCATGCTTGTTTCTAGCAAAGGTACTGCATTCAGAACTGAACAAAAGGTGAAGGAGATTTTCTACCAGGGTAAAAAAGGAATTAATCCACTAATCAGGGTTTATATTAAGATTAGAGGTTCAACAGGCCGATATTTGCATGCTTTATTAGAGATACGTGCTGTATGAACTTTATAAACCATGTATTTAAGGTTTTTTTTGGTGCAGATCTTCCTGACTATCCGAAGATAACCCTCCCCTGCGTTAAATAATGGGTGTGCAATGGTGTTCCTGGAGCCTTACATGATGCTGTTTAACTGGCCATATCCTGATGAATGGCCGTCAAACAGTATAGATAATATTGCAGCTGATTAGCATTGTGCTTGTCACATGGCTGTATACCAGTTTTGTCTTGTTGATGTGACTGAGGATAAATTTCACATTGAAACTCGCATCAAATTAGAGGTATTGTCTACACCTCCGGCAAGCACATAAAATTTTTTTATCGCAGACCGATGGTTTGGTTGTTTGTACATCTTCACCCTTAAGGATTAGCCTGGATCAACTGTCGCTGGCTACATCTCATTAGAGGACGGTGTGAACACTCAGTATGGTCGATTCCAAAACGCGGAGAATTGACTTCCCTCGCTGAACGAATTGTCAATTGCATTGTGAGCGAGGGGTGTAATTGAATGGAGGTGTATCTTTGGCCGGCTGCCCCTAGGGCTCCGTGAGTCTGATCATTGTTAGCCAGAGGTGGCAGATGTGGTTTCTGATTGCATCCAGTGTCCTTTCACAGTGTTAAGATCTGAACACTGACATAGAGGAGGTGTAATTCAGAAGCCCTCCGAGTTAAATAGAGATGATGCCTGCTTGCCAGTCATAGTGAATAGTGATCTCTCTCCGCCGGCTATCTGCTGAACGGAAAGATTTAGTGATGAGTAGGAGTGATTTATAAGGAAAGAGAGTTTAATCCTGACCTGGAGCTGTTTTCTTTGGCCAGCGATCAGTTTAAGCGAGGCTGGTATGGAATAGGTAAGCGACAGCGGCGGCGTGACGTTGTCTAGATGCCCTTTAGAACCGGCAGTTTTTCTTTATCTTCAGCTTTACAGCACCTGTATCTTTATGGGCCGTCACGCTTTGCATTTTTCAAATATCAATAAAGATAAATTGCTTGCTTTGTCATAGCATGGGGCGTCGAAAGTAAAAGATTTCAGGTCACTGAGGGAAAAAATGATCCAGCGTTTGAGAACTCTGTTGAGATCCATGAAAGCTTCAAACTCAACAATGATGTGGAGGCCTTGACTTCTCTGAGGTTCCTTTCTTTATGTTGAATGATGTATGTGATGATGTTCCTTAACTCTTTGTGCTGTCTTACGGCATGAGAGGCTAAGACGGGAAATGTTTGAACAGGAGTCTGTATAGTGGATTGTCTAAGCCCAGATCTTAAGGTCTATGGGGAAGGAAGTCCCACAGTGTTTACATAGCCCGATTGTCCTGTGGGCCCTGGAGTGTCTAATGCACTACTGTTCAAACACTTGTGAGTGCACAGATGACCCCTGCAGTTGCCTTCAACACAAGTGCTTTGTCGGTCTTATAGAGTATGCATCTGTTTATGTGTCTGAAAAGAAATCGCAATTTACTTGGGATTGTGTTTGCTAGCGGTTTGGATGAGTAGTACTGAAAAGCAGAAGAGCTTAATTCATCTCGGTAGGCAGGATGGCAGATTGGGGGGTGGGGGGTGTTGTAGCAAAGACCCCTATTCCTCCATCAAACCTTGCCAGACATTGACATACGGGGAAGTCATCGCACTAATTGTTGTTTGAATTACCTGTTATGATCCAATGACAAATCTCCTCCTCTCCTGCCATTGGAGCAGAAAATGTAGCCTGGATTGGCATGATGTTAGCAAGTGTGTAAACCGTGCTTCAACAAGATGGATAAATGCAATTATTGGCTAGGCCAGGAGAGGGAAAATCCATTTAAAGCCTGAAACGCTAACCAGGGGCCGTGGTTAATTCATTTGGCCAATTTGTGGGTGATGTACGAGTGTCGTGGCACATTAGTCAAGGAGAGTGTGTGTGTGTGTGTATGTTATTGGGGGTGTTTCATTGGAGCTGTCTCCTTAAAGCCCCTCCTTTTTCCCAACAGCCTTTCCTCCCCCTGTCATTTCAGTGGATAATACAAATGGGCCATGAGCTCTCAAATGACAAAAAGATGCACTGAGAGCAAAAGAGCAGGATTGCAGTTCAAATGAGCCGGGAAGAGGGCCACGCTCCGTAAGGCGGCTCACCGAACGTGGCCTTACACACCCCCAGAGTCTTCAATCATGACTAGTCAACCAACTAAATCGCTCAGGGTGTGAGGAAGCAGTACCAGGTCAGAAGCTTAGTCATGCCAAAGTATGGCCCTCATTGACCTAGCTTGACTCTGACATTCTTCCTGAACTCTCCTCGGTTTACAATTAGGTTACAATTACCGTATAAAAAACTGCTATTTACTTGAGGCACACAAATCTGAGGCCACTGTGATGGGCAGCTCGCCATCACCTCTGCATGCCTATTTCCGCCCATCTCATTATCCTTCTGAAGGGCATGACAGTATTGAGTAATCATTTGAAGAGGACTGTTGTCTTCCCCTTAATAACGGCAAACAGAAAGTCCCTCCATCTGGTGACTTTTTCGTTTTGTTACTTCGTGTGGCAAAACAAGAGTTCCTCTCCTGAGGGATGTCATCTGTCTGGCTTAGACTCTATTGATTTAGTGCGAATGAATATCCTCTACTCCATTAATGTAAAGTCTCGTTGGTGAGAAACCACTTGACGGTTACGCAAGATTTGTGGTATGCAAACACGGTGGTCACAGCCTGGGGAACTCTGTGAGGGAAAAAGGCATCGGTTTACAGAGCTCGGCCGCAGATTGAACCAAAGTCTTTTATCAACACGGAGAGCAAAGATTTTAAAAGCAGAAAGGTGTGTGGGTGCCCTCTTGCCCAAGACTCTGCGCTTGGGTGGTTGAGGACATAAAAAAGGTTTTAGATCTGGTCACCTGACTGTGTGCTTCTCAGGCTGTGAGGTCAGGAAATCAGAGCCGGCAGGGAAGCAGCTGGCCCTGTGCCTTTCTCACAGCTGCTGTGCGGCCTTACACACTCGTATACTCAACTCGCTTGCCTCTGGGACCGGACTCCGGGAGTGCAACCGCACACTTGAGGAGAACCACTCATGTTGCTTTTTGTGGTCAGATCTTACTGATGCTACTTAAGTATGTGCAAATTTTATGTTGACAGTCATTTGGTTGCTTCTGTCTTACTACAGAATGGATAACCAGGGACGCTTTGCTGGACGTGACCGCTGTTCCCTGGAGCTCTGTGGCTATTTTCAAAAACCCCTCATTTCGGTAGCATCTACGTTAGTAATTTCCGACTTCCTCCGGACTGCAGAAGAGAAATTATGATTAATCCCACTGACTACATTTCAGAAACCCCTTCGTTTTAGGCATTGTGGTTGGAATCTCAAGGTCCTTTTTGCAGTGCTCTTGAAGTCCTCTTCCAGCTTGGTATCTACCATGTCTTCACACAAGAGAAACTGCAGGCAGCGGCCTATTGACCGATAGTCAGGAAAGGATTAAAACGAACAGCTTGGAAGTTTTGTGGGTGCTGCTTGGATCACTTTACAGCAACAGACATGCCTCTAGTCACAACTGCTCCGGTTTGTAGGGAAGCTGCCAGTCTTAGGTCCAAACAGAGGACAAGTATTTTAAACAGCCATTCTATATGAACTAATTTGAGCTGGGCTTAAAATAATTGGATTTTGTGACCAAGTTGTTGTCTTAAGCCATGACCCTGTGCCCCCTGTCTTATGGTAGCTAAGAAGCAATAATTAAAACCCTAAGTCTGGGAGAGCAAAGACGTAATTCTGCCTTCGCCTCGTTGTGTTTTATGAAATGGAAAATGTTAGTGTTACGTTATGGTGTGGCTTGTGCCCCAATGGTTAAATGTAGATTTACTGCTCCAGCGTTGGGCCGAGGAGCTGCTCCCATCTGCGGCACAAAGTCTAGCCACCCAGCATGGAATACGACACCCTGGGGCCCAGCCAGGACATGCACCAATCAGACATACATTAACACCAAGCAACACAACAGGTGAGCTACCAGGCCCTGCTGCAAGCCAAGAATACAGGCTCCAAATATTTTTATTGACTTTCTTAAGGGCTATGGCTTATTTAGTTATGACTGAGTTGGGAGTTTTGTATTAGTTCTGTCAAAAATGTTATTGCAATTGTTTGTTTATTGGCACCGAGGTGCGTCTCTTTTTCCCAAACGATGTCGCAAGCTGTAATTTATGTTGAGGGACTGATTGGGAGATTGCATAGTTTAACGCTCGAGGTGCTGTGGTCTGGGACTCTGGAAGAGGCGACCGCTAATTGTTGACAGAAGCCATGGGCAGAGGAAAAGAAGAGGGAGAGACAGACAGAAAGAAAGAGCGGGAGAGAAAGAATGAATGGGCTCTGGCAGCAAGGTTGTGGACTGAAGCTCAGTGTTTGGTTTTCAGGAAAGAGTGGATTCTTGGGATGTTCCCCAAAGACAAATGGCGGTGCTGAGCAAAGCCCATAAACCAAACACGCTCCCTCTTTTAAGAAAAGAACTCTCGTCACTTCTCAATTGTGCTTGTTATGTGGTTTACCAAACCAAGTTGGTTGGAAATGACTTGTCCGGTAGAGGAATCGTGTTTTTTTGTTTTTCCACTACGGATAATAAGGGTCTACATTTGCTCGCACTGATTAGAATATTATTCGTTTAAAACAGACCCGACTTTCCACTTCCCGTCTTCACGCCGTCTTGATCTCTGTCACAGATGCTCGACAGGAGGGCACATCTGCTTTCGCTAGCTTCTTGTGCAAATCCCGCTCAGCGGTGTTGTTGTGTTTTGCTATAATTTAGCAAATAACATCAGTAATGATTCAATTGGGCATAAAGTCATTGGGTGACGGCCTGTTTGCCATCTGTCTGATAGGATTACTGTTTCTGTGTAATTAAAAGTGTGACCCCGTGGGGAGGATGGTGGAAGGCACGAGGCTGAGTGGTACACCCGCTAAAAAGAGGAGAAGGAGGGGCGGCCTCAGTTCAGCACTAAAGATAGTAGGCGCAGCAGAGCGCTGCAGAAGTGCCAAGCTCTTTACATGGATGTGCACATGTGTGTCAAACCCCTGGCTCGTTTAACTTCAATTTAGTTGGGTAGAGCAGACACCCAAAGTCTGAGTGATCCCTGTGTGCATGCAGTGTGTCGGAGAGAGGTGGGGATGCGGGCTCCTGCTTTTACTCTGATTTCACCTGGGGTTTTGTTTGGACTCTTGAGCCTCAGTTTCTTTTGGACACTTTCCAGAGACTACAAGCCTGGCTTTTTTCAAGACTCCCTCAGAACTAAAGTGAAAGGCCCTGGTCAGGCCTGGAATTGGATTTCAGATTTGATCTGGTTGTGCATAGTAAACAGAACATTAAAGGCAAGAACATGGTACCTAATGAGTGGATGTGTGTCTGGGTGTGTTTGAGTGATGCTTCCCTGTCACTGCCCAAATCAACATAATCTCTGTTTCTCTTTTTTATCTTGCATCTTTATACATATTAATACATATACTACATGCATGTTTTGTTTTTATACAAATATTAATATTTAAGGTTGCAGATTAGTATTATTATTATTATATCAAGTAATAGTTTAGCTATAACGAAATAAGCTGTTTATATACTTCATCGTAAGATTTTTGTTTTGTCAATAAAAGAATAAATTTCAAATATATAGTCTAGTATAAAAGTAAAGTACATCTATGTCTCTCCTGTATTCATACACAAACAGGGTGTGGGACTGTGAGACATTAGAAAAGTAACCAGAAAAGACGTCTCGATCATTCAACATCCACCAGAAAAGTAAAGTTTGGTGAAGAAAAGTACTCAAACCAACAAAAATAACTGGCTTAATTAGCATGGCAGGCTATGGCGCTGACTCTGTGTGGTTGACCGGGCATGACCGAGGTGGCACTGGCCATGGGCATAGTGCCAAACGCACAGGGAAATTACAGGGTGCCCAGGCAATAAATAGAGCCTGTGCTGCCTCCCTCTCATATTTCGCAATATCTCTAGCATAGCTACATATTTGAGCGAGCAATAACCCTTGGCCTGTTTTGTGCCCCCCCCCTCCTTCCACTTCATTCTTTCTCTGCTTTTCTCATACAGCCTTTTTATTTCTGCCTTTTAGACCTTTTCTTACTTTCTCCTCCCCTGCCATTCTGTCTTTTTCTCTCCTCCCAGTGTGCACTCTGATTACCTCTCCAAACTGGCAATAAGTTGATTGCTTTACAGAGATGATGTAAGCCCTTGCCCTAGGGTACATCAGGTTGGCTTTCGCCTGCTTTATCTTGTAAAGCCTAAATTAACAGCTGGTTTGGTTTGAGTTCTTCTGGATCTGACTAAAGGATTAGGCTTCGTTCTCATGTGAGTCAATCTGGTTTGATTTATTGCAGGTCTATCAAAAAAGATCAATGGAGGCCCTTTTGAAAGTAAATCCTTAATCGCTCTTTGCACTTACGTGTCATCATTGTGAGTTTTCTCTCCCTCTCTCTCTCCCTCGTTCTCATTCCCTGCCTGTCTTCCTGCACTCTTTTCTCCTCACCTTTTTTTTTCTCATCTCGGGAACACGGTGATCGGGAATGTCAGTGGTATTTTGTTGTTATACGGGATGGATTTTTTTGCTCTCATTAGCTGTCGATCACTGCAGCTCAAATTGAAGCCCAGCTTTGCCGGCGCAGGCCCCGACGGTGGCTCGCAGCATATATTTATCGCAGCGCAAGTCTACCTGTACGTGTCTACACATCCAAATAGCCACGAAACCTAAGGTTGAATACAAGTGTAGTCAGTTTAAAGCAAGGGGCCTTCGTTTTTATTTCTTCTTACAGTCATTTACAGGAGTACCTTGCAATCAGATTGGTCAGCAGTTTGAATCACAGCATAATTTTATTCATAGGGAAACTATTGTAAAGTTAAGTCCTGTATAAGAACGCCCAGGCCTCCACACAGTGCATTTTAGAATCGTGACGTTTATAGGTGGTGCAGTGGCCAAAGGTGCCCGGCTGGCGCGAATTTGCATAATGACAAGAAGTGCAGCAGCCCTCGGATGACCTGGAAAGTGAAACAGGATCTGCTTATCTTAACATTCCTCCCCTCTCATTCCCACTTTCTTTCACTTGTTCCCTCTTTCTCCCATTCTTTTAACAACAGGCCTATTATCCACACTCATTTTTTTTCCCTCCCTCTCAAGGCCATGACTCTTAAAGAATCTTGTGCTGGAGCAGAGACACTGGCATGGCCTGACTGATGGGGAGCCACACACACACACTGACCTACTATGACCGGTAACGGTGGTCAGACAGTATCTGTGTGTCCACTTGAAAAAAGGATCACGTATGCTGTTTTCGAACACAGGTGAAGGGGAATGAGTAAAACAGGCAGTAGAAATGCTGCTATTGTACAATCTATTGAGTAATTGAGAATTTAAGGTCCAGTGAAAATGTCCATTAAGTGGTCTTGTACCAAATGACACACTTGCGATCTCAAAAGTCCTTAAAACTGTAGGGTGTCCTACAGTTGTTTTATGTTTGAGAAGGATCTGTTTAGTAAATGAGTTCATTCATTTTGTTGATTTCAAGGAACCTGAATAAAAAAGTAAAAACATAATAGTCACTCAAGTGTTCACAGTCCTTGCTTCATTTTATGTCTATTTTTTAAAAGTGAAATTTATATAGAGTCAAAAACAATGCGCTAAAGATTTTTATAAATCAATAAATTACAAAAATAAATAAAATAAGTGTCATTAATATCATTAATTTTTGATAACCTATTATAGATATTTTCAAGTACAGATTTAGTTTAACATTTTTTAAAACCCCTTTCAAAAGAAAACTTTTTAGGCATGTCAGACATCGCTATTCCTGCAGCGTTTCTTCTGTTTTCAGTACCGTCCCCCGCTCATTCTTTACAGACTCAAATATTGTGTACTGTGGCGTGTGCGATTCTGCATGTGTGTGTGTGTGGTGCTGAGAAAAGCTCAGGCAGATCGATGTCAAGTTCAGGTGTGTCCTCCTCCCTGGCTGGCAGAGCAGGGCCGAGGGGCCAAGCAGGCAGGAGGGAGGGAGGGAATTGACAGGGTACGTGGGAAGGAAGGGCTCGCTGTCAGCCAGACAGACCTCTTAATCCTATAGCCCTGGGGAAAGGGTGTGTGTGCATGCATGTGTAGACCTATATCGGTGCGTGCAAAATTTTCAAGCAGGGGATAGTTGACCTAAACACCTGAGCTTGAGCCTATTGTATCCATATGTGTGGGTCTTGTGCCTGTCTTTGTGTCGGTTTGTGAAGGAAAGTGTTTTATACGGCCAGTGTTTGCTGTAAGTCAGATGTCTTGTTGTATATTTATGTGAGTATGACACCATGTGTGTGAGGGAAAGGGGGTGGAGTAGTAGATCTGTCAGTGAGGTATCATACACATTTTGCGCCCATAAGCCTTAGCTTTCCTCTTGGCACGCCCTCATTGTTTTTAACACTTCACTGTTAAAAATCCAGAAAGGAGTGATTGCATCACCTCGGAGTTCGTTAAAGCAAAGCACACTATTTAGCCACATTCCATACAAGCCTGCTGTCTCTAGCTTGCATTCCCACCCTCCCTCTCTCTCTCTCTCTCTCTCTCTTTTTGGCATAGACTTTTGCATATATCACGGGCTGCCAGGCTAAGAGCCTGGGACTTCCCCACGCCACACTCCAAGCCTTTGATCCCTTGCTTTGGAGGTAACATCAAAAGGAGAGGCATAGAAAGGCAGCTACTACTGTGAAGTTCAATGTTCAACTTGATGGCTTGGCTGAGGGCTTTTTTTCTGTACTGCTTCCCCCAGCTGACAAAAACACACAGTTTGTAGCCCAGGCTTTTTTTCCAGTGCATGTTAACCTTTATAGAACACATCTGTAAAAAAACAAAACCCACCCCCAAAACCATATAAATCTGCATGTCCGTGTCTTGCAGCCTTGCATGAAGGAGGCTTTGGAAATGGAGCCGGAGCATTGTTAACTCAGCGTTGCAATGAGTTGCATCAAGTAAACGAGTAGATTGGAGAGAGGGTACGTGGCAGAGAAGCCAGCTTCATGCAAGTTCAGGTGCACACGTCATCATCAACTGTCAGAGTCTGTTATAGGGTGAAACAAAGCATTGTGGGTTGGTTTTCAGTACTATTATGATGAAACAAATGCTTATCAAAATGATGTTGTAACTGAATCGTTGCTGTATATTAATATCCTAAAGCTGCTATCAGCCTAGAATTTCACCTCTTTCTTATGCATGCAAACACTTGACTAAAAGTTTGAGTTTTTGCTGTCCTTTGTCCAGAAAAAAATTTGCATGCTCAAAGTCTAGTTTGACCAAGGCTTAAGATATTTCCATGTTCAGACGTTTCCATTAAATGTTGGTTACTTAAGTCCAGCTTAACCACAAATGCTGTTATTTTTTCTCTAAATTCCTGGGTCAGATAAGGCCTGCTGCTTTTTTTTCACTCAGCTTCTCCACCTCTGATTTAGTATTTGCTTTAAAACACACAGTTCTATCAAGTTTAGTGAAGCATCTTATAAATAGACCTTTTAGAATATTCAGACTTGACCACTCTGGCATGTTTTACTGTTTAGCTAAGAGTAGAGATTAGTTTTCACGCTCATCCTGCGCTAGTCCCAGCTGCGTCCAGCTACACGTGTAGTTCTGCATCTCATCTGTGCACAACCGAATTGATCATTAGCGAGAATGGGGTTGCCTCAAATAGAGCTTATAAACAGTCAGTAAGTTTATATTGGCTTATTCTCGTCCCGGTGTCCTGTCAACCCCTCTGGTAATGTTTCGAGAAGCAGGTCTGCAGTTTGCCCAAGAGACACAGTGCCAGAGAGAGTTGCTTAAAGATTCAGCAGTAATTGCTGTGTGTGATGGTGTCGGTTGCCGCTGTTTGTGGATTGATGTCTGCAGTAATTAACAGAGAGGTGGAGGAGGGGTTATGTGTGTTCATGAGGCTTTTTTGGTGGTGGTGGGGGGGTGTATTACTACACAATCATTACTATAGTTTATTTGGAGGTGAAGGGTGCTCTTCGTGGGAGAAGATAGGTGTCACACCATCACCCACGGAACTTTGCCCGTGGCTCCCACCGCATGTCCTTCCCAGGGTCTTATTGTCATCTGTGCCTCCTCCGTTTTAATGAGCTCTATTAACCAATCCTTCATTTATTTATTTGGGAGCAAAAGAACGGCCTTGTCCCTGAAGGTAGTTGTGTTCCCATGGACAGGTCGTTAGCATTGTTACTCGTTGCATACCTTACGCCATCAGTTGATTGCCATATGTTATCAAACATTACCCAATGGATACATTACTAAGTAACAAAAGGTACAGTAAATCCGTTTGCATTTATGTAGTTGAGAACAAAACTGGTCTGAATAGACCAGCCTGTAGTATTTGTGCTATATTGAGCGCGTTTGATGTATGGTTCGGGTTTGTGTTGTAGGCTAAAATCAGAAGGGTGTCCTGCGTTGAGGCTTCTGACCTGCAACCATTTTGAATTTCGAGGCAGATAATGGTGCTCAGATACACTCAGGGAACAGACCTTATGAATATGGAGTTTGGAATGCTTCAAGGTTTATTTGTGTGTGTGCGTGTAGGTTGAAACCCGTTTGAAGGTTGTTGTTGCTGGAGGAGGTGAAAGTAGTCTTTATTTTGAACTTGAGAGTGTGCACTAGTGTGGTAATTACCTCCTCATGGTGGCCAGGGGTGACCCCTATCTGTACAGTAAAGCTGATCCACGGCTGAGTCTGTGTGTGTGTGTGTGTGTTTAAACGTGAGCACCAAAGTCCAAACTCCATGCCAACCCAGTGTTAACTCTACAGGACCTATGAGCAGGCACACCTAGCGCTAAGCCCTGCGTCCAGGCTGAAGATCACGTAGCTGGTAAGTAGGTCAGTGTATGAGATTCCACAGGGTAGGAATGAGCTGCCTGTATATGTCTCATTATGGGCCCTGCTGGAGGAGACACCAGCCACGAAGACTAGAGCCTGCAGGGCTATTTATAGAACACTCTTAAGGGGCCCATAATCGCTGAGATGAGGAGGAGACCAAGAGGAAGAAAGCGTAGAAGCAGGGGGACACAATTTTTGGAAATAATTCCAAATAAAAAAATTTCTTGAGCCTTGTTAAAAGAATTGCAACCATATTAAATTCAAATTTTAAAACCAAGTGGAAGCCTCTTGTTGCCTTTCTCAAAGCAAACCAATGTTGTGTTACATGATAAAGTTTCAGATCTTTTCTATGCCCTTTGGATAGATGAAAAACAGCCTAAAAGACACATGAACTTGCTCCTGCTTAATAGAAATATTAATGGATCATTAGTCCTTTTGGAATGCAATCACCAAATGCAATGTAAACCTACATGAACTTGAACAGAGGAACCCTGTCACTCTGTCCAACTGTCTCTATGAGAGACGGTTTGTTTGTCTTACTGCCTCCTCAAGCAAGGAGGACTAGTCTGGCTTTGAGGCTTGGCAGAACTTCTTTATGGCCTTGCTTGTTGGTATTATGTGGACACTAATACAGTACATAACACAGTCTGAGAGCTTCAGGTAAATCAGCTGCTGTTTGATTAATACACAAGCCAACACCTGCTACGTAAACAGATCACAAGTGTGGCCACATGAAGCTTGTGCTATTGTGCTAATGTGCTGGATCAGATAGCAATTTGAGAATTGGGAAGGTTTTAAATATTTTTTGTGAAAGATATGTGGGCCATTATAATTTAGAATGTTTTTTTTATTCAGGCAGCTAACTATAAACATGTTTGTAAGATCAAACTTAACGCTGTTTTGCACCCATTATAGCACCCCTTGTGGCAGTACTGAGAATGCAAAGCATTTATGCTGTTTCTAAACAATACATGAAATCAAGCTTGCTTAGCTAGAAGCATCCGTGCTCAAATACTTTAGTAGAGTATATTTAGGCCTTAGTTGCAAAAGATGCGTTCCTCGTCAACTGTTTGGAAGATCAGTTTTGGAGGCAGTGTGAAAGAAAAATGTCAGTGGGAGTTTATTATTAAGAGGGCCAAGGTGTGAGAGGTGAGGGTATGGAGGAGATCAGGCTGGGGTCTTTGGCTCTGTGCTGTCAGAGTGCTGAGAACCCCCCAGCGGTTCCAGCTTTGGAGTAAATACGGGCCCCGCGGACCCTCTCCCGCCCCGGGGCACACAAACCCCAGGCCTGCTCACATTCCAGCTTTATTTTCCTGGTTGCAGAATGCCTGAGGCAATCTGAGCTGGTGGGGTGTTCTTTTCTCTTTTTTTCCTTTATTTACTCATAAAATGTGCATTAGAAGAACTAAGCAAGTGTGAAGAGACTTCGTGTAGACTAACTTTCAGTTTCATCTAGTGTTGAGCTACTCCTCCTTCTCCTCCACCCCTAGCCCCCACCTCCGGCATGCTTCCATCCATCCGAAATGAAGGCTATTTGAATGTTTCAAGCAAACATACAAAGACAGACAGACGCACACACACCCAAACACATGCTTTCTCTCGCTTTTCTCGCTCTCTCTAGCTCTCTAGAGATGGGAGTCTCACAGATGGGCAGATCCCTTCTCTTTGGATCAGTGAATTTCAAAGAGCCTGTCTGGATCATTATTATGTCCTTTCCCCCCAAAATTTCTCCTCTTGAGAGAGTCAGTGTATTAAGCACGAGTCTCTATGTATCCATGCTTGCCTGTTCCTCAGCACCTGTGAACAAAACAATCGGTTTTTTTTTGGTTGTTGTTGCTTGTTGAGTGGTATTTATCATAATTCTTATGCAAACCTATCACCAAGCACTCTTAAACATACTCTTTTTTTATTCTGAATGGTGTTGCCGCTTTTATTTACAGAGACAGGAAATGACAAGAAGGTTGTAAGAGGTTTGACCAGGAGACCTAATCTGCACTCAAGCCAGGTTCAACACACGGAGCATCTTATAGCATGCACACTAGCCACCAGGACACATCTGATCAGTCATTTTCAGGTCTCTTAGCTTAAATAGTGTCTTGTTTAATTCTTGCAATTAGAAGTAGGTCAGATCTCACATCTTTAGTTCATGTATGGATATGGTTTAGTTAATTTTTGGATGCATGTGATTGTGTGTTAGTAGCTGCATATGTTCTTGACCCCTCTCCACAGATGGTCTGAGATCTGCTTGGCCTAATGAGTATCTCTAGTGGTAAATTGGCTCACTGAGTGCTTGCCGGACCCCTTTACTCCCTTTTGTCCTCAGATTTTCCTGTGTACATTGTTAATGTGGCTGGAATGCTTTCTAGTACATTGGCTTATGCCATGCTGGACAGCTGAAAATAGATCCACAGATATCCCTAGCCTCTCTGACAAAGTAGGTATCTGATTTGTCTGATTGTGGAAAAGCCTTTGCTCTTAATCCAAAAAAAAACAAATCAAACACACAATTTACATGGATTAAATTTGGTTATCACATTCAGTTTTGTTTGCTCTAGTTTACTTGCTGTTGCAAATGCTTCCATAATCCAGATGACTTTAGCTCTAGGCCTAACATTGTACAGTGGTTTTCTGGTTTGGAATGATTCTTCATGAAAAATAAAGGGTTGCAAAGGTCAGGTTGCAAAATTCAACCCCAGATACAGTTTAGGTGAAAAGATTTTGCCAGAAGAACTGATTAAGCAACTTGTGGTCTCTGGTGTTTTCTATCTTTCTGACTCTCTTTCTCTCTCTCTCTCTTTCTCCCGGAAGTCTCTAGGCAATAGAGGGACAGAGAGAGAGTTCATCCCTTTTGAGGATTTAGAGGGCTGCCTTGTCTTTCACTTCATCAGAGACAATTGAGTCATTCATTCCCATTGTAGCTGTGCTGAGGCAAGGCAGGAGAAGGCAAGGCAAGGCTTGAGGGTGGGGGAGGCAAAGGGGAGCCCCTGCTGTTGGGGCCCCAGGAAAGAGTAAGCACTCTGGGTAAATCTGAAGACTGAGGGGGAGGGTACTGGGTTCTCTAGAGCTCCAGAGCAATTTGTCACATCAGAATAGCACTTAAGTTACGTGGAAGGGGGCCTCCTAGCTGGAGAGTTTTTAGTAGGCAGAGAAGAGGCAGGGGGAGGTCAGAGGTCATGGCCTTCTCAAACCGCAAGTGGTGCGACCGTCAGCGGGCCAGGGGTGGTGCAGGGGGTTGGGCTGCGAGGGAACACTGCTGAGACTTTGGCACTGGTCTAGGCTCGGCTTTCCTTGGCATGCTTGTAAAACCTGCGGGAGGGATTAGACCAAAGGAAAGGTCTGAAGTGGATACGCCTGTCAGAGTACATCCACTAAGCTTTCAGCACCCACACTGGTAAGGTGTCACCTTTCACCCCAACCAAACTAAACTTCCCAGCACTGGAACACAGGGCATTACCTGGTCCTACCTACCAAGACATTACCAAGCCATTAAGCGCACACATTTAAAACTTATTTATGATCATTCCATATTGTTTCCTGTCCAAATGTCCCATCAGCCAGTTTGAGTATTTGGTGGGTATCATCAAGTTGAGGCCAAGGTAGGAGTCCAAACATTCATCCAGACCGGATCATAGGAATGCACCCTGCTGTGAATCCACCTCTAATTAGCTCTGATTCAGTCCTATTCTTAAAGACACATGAACAGCCTCACAACTACAGCCTTATTTCATGGGCATTTGCTTAAATGGCGAGCCACAAAACCAGGCATTTTTTCTTCACTCTTTTTCTGTCTTTGGCATAGTGGAGCTTGGAATGTCCTCAGAAGAAGAGTAAAATCTCAAAGGAGGCCTGACAAGGTCAAGCAAACTACACAGACACGCCGTAAGAAGGGAAGACGTGAAGCTGTTTGATTAGATAGAGCAGGACAGAGAGTAGGAGCTGAAAAGTTGACCCTGATTGGCCAGATCTGGTCAGACATGGGAATGGATTTGATTCTGATTTGTGGCTCACTTGGGCCAAGTTTTTAAGTTGATTTGGAGCCCAGTGGTTGATGTCCTGGCAGCATCGGAGGCCAAGTTACAAGGCCGACCGACTCGTCCGAAGTTTCCTTTGGGGATCTGAAGAAGTATAGCACAGCATGCATTAGGCCTAAAAAAAGCGCACCATTTTTTATGCAGAGTGTACTCTAAATTCATTTTTCATGTTTTGGGCCCAAGACTGCATCCAAAATTGCGCCAAGGTTAAGAAACTGAGCCCCAGCTGCTGTGTCTACCCCACCTCTTTTTTTTAACGTCAGTCCACCATTCCTCCATCCTTCATTTCTTTCTTTTGCATTCAACTTAAACACTCACTTAAGTATTGTGGCATCAGCCAATCCCAAATGCAAATCTACTCAACCCTCCTATTTAGTAACCTAGTTTGAAGTAAGATAGTTTGAATGCTTATTTGAATTTATTTTGTCATTCAACAGAGCAGCGGTTTCCAATGGTCACTTTTTTACCTCAGTGTTTGTTGCTCTTCAGGTTTCCCATAATAACAGCATTTAGGGCCCAGTTAACCCCTGACCTGTGTAATTCAGCCAATATAACAGCCACACTTCTAGTGTTAGGAATGTGTGAACCCTCACACTTTTCCTGATGAGACACCCATCACTCAGATAGCCGAGTCCAAGTCACGTTCACAATCAACTGCTTTTCTCTAAGCCTCTATGGAAACAGGTTAAAAGTTCAAGGGTCAAGTTCACTTGCTGTGGGCTAACGGACTAAAGACATTAGGCACACCAGTTTGGGAAAGTAACAGCAGGTTTGTAATGGGCCTCAGCATGTGATCTCCAGAGAATGTGTCCATCAGGATTCAGGGCTGGGAGTTAGAATAGAGATTTAGGCAGAAAAAAAAAATGTCTTCCTGTCAACTGAATTGGAAATATATATGCTTATTGCAAACCATATGTTTAAAATTTGTTTTTCATATATATTGGGCTTTCAAAATTATTATTTGATTTTACAGATTAAATTAAGAGTTTGAAAATGTCAGGGAACTCTCCGTGGTGATTATTTTCATCTGTTGACTGAAAGAGCGATGTAAGGGTTCATGAAAGGGCCGTTTGCTTGTGTACACCTCTGATAAAGTCCAGGTCAATCATTCACGGGGACAGTCGCTGCAGTGACTCAACACCACACCCTTATTATGTGTACTGGGAAAAAAGTCCACCTGAAATTCCAGAGCCTAATAAAACATTTGTGCATGATTAATACAGGAAGAAGCATCAGCATTTTCGGCTGAATATTCACATGGTTCAAAATGTGCTGTTTTTGTGAATTAATCTTAACACCAGTAGTTTCAGTTTTCAAAAAGCTCCACCTCATGCATCATTCGACCTTGGATCTTTTTGACATGATTTCTTTTTGTTTACTTTTGCTTTCTGTGTCACACTTTTTTGTTTCTTTAGATATTTCAGCTCTTATCTTGTGTTCCCCTTTGTTTTCTGCATTGTTAACATGTTTTTTTGTTTTTCTCCATTTTTTTTCTTTCTGCCATCCAGTATCTACAGATGAAATGGCCCCTGCTAGATGTTCAAGCAGGAAGTCTTCAGAGTAGACAAGCACTTAAAGATGCCAGGTCACCTTCTCCAGCACACATCGTTGTAAGTAACACCCATGAGTCATTGCATTTACAAAGCTCTATGTTTTACAGAACAGTCCATGAAAACCAAACTACTTCTGGTATTGTTGGGATCTTTGGGATCTTACACTCCTCTCCTAATACACAGCTACCAATTGGTCTAGTGATCTATAAAACCTGTAGACCTGGGATGCGTTTCTCAAAAGCATCGTAAGCTTAAGTGGATTGTAGCTCTATTGGTTTCAATGGGTCTACAGTGTATTTAAGCTTATATTGCTTTTTGAAAACACAGCCCAGATTGTGTTGGAATATTGTATATCATATGGGTGCTCGGTTTGCCTATAATATGGCTTCTTTGTGAAAACAAGAGGGTGAGATTTCAGTGTAGCTCAACAGTTTATCCCTTTGAATGGTGCAAAGTGGCAGAGGGCAAGACTGTCTTTTTACTGTGGAGACGGATAATTAGTGCCCATGCTAAGCTCGGTTCAGGCAATGAGTGTCTGGAGTAGAGATGCTATGTTTATTTTGCAGTTTTATGCGCTGGGTCCGTGAGTGCTATTATCCATGTGTTTAACTCTAAATTTATAAATCTATAGATTATACAGCTTTCAAGGTTAGAGACACGGCTGGACGAAAATAATGTTACCATGTTAAAGCATCAGGTTATTGATTCCTTTTCTTGGACAATAGACCAAATTTGAATTTGCAGTAGTTTGGGGCTTCATTGCGTTTCCATAGTTACTGGAAGCAACAGGGTGCCTCCAAGGTCGTGTTTAGGAATATAAGAGAATAATCCATTGAATCCAGGTTAATATTTGGTCAGAGAGATAAACACATTTTGAACATACTGTAAAGGACTTAATTGTATTAGTTATTCTTACTGTAATTAGGTGTGGGTGGTTTGGTTGGTTGTTTACCATGTTATTGTGGTATATTAAACACCTTTTAATATTTTTTTTGAGACCACATATGTAAGATTGCACTCCATTAAGGTTGACAAAATAAATGTTAGCACATTTACGCAGTTTTTTCAAAAGTAGAAAATAAGGGTTGGTTGTGACATTGATTGAAAATGACTTGCTATTTAAAGTTTTGTCAAGTCAAGTCAAGTCACTTTTATTTATATAGCGCTTTTAACAATACAGATTGTAGCAAAGCACTGAACATTA
>JAUCNO010000082.1:3273843-3296619 GCA_032353835.1 Enteromius viviparus | reverse complement strand
ATGGGCGCCGAAAAAAATACGCGCTGCTCACGCGCTGCTCACGCCCTGCTGACGCGTGCAGTGTGAAACCGGCGTTACATGTCATTTAAGTAAAATATATAGCCTACTGATTTAAAACAATTCTGTCCATTTCTTTTGGCTGGCGAAAATTATGATACAATATATTATCCCTTACGAAAAAAAGTAGCTACCATGGTTTTATTACATTAAAAATTTACTAGCCAAGGTTTTTTTTTTTTTGGCATATCCTACCAAAAATACCACATTAGTGGTTAGTGTAGCAAAACCATGTTATTTGTGGTCGCCATGGTGGTTTAACTATAACCTAATAACTAGCCTATGTTTTTTTTTTTTTTTTTTTTTTTGGGGGGTGGGTCATATCCTACCATTTGTAAGCTATAACCAGAGTTTTACTAAAAAATACCACATTAGTGGTTAGTGTAGCAAAACCATGGTTAATTTGTGGTTGCCATGGTTTAACTATAGCCTGGTAACTAGTTTACTACTTAAAACTACTTGTTTTCTGTAGTATAACCATGAATAACATTTATAAGGAATAGCAGCACACATACCACCATAGTAGTAGTATAAAAAAGTCTCTTTCCCAAACTTTTTTCACAACCTTATCAATAAGCATCCATTCTTTGAAATTAAATCAGAAAAGTTTTTAATTGTGCTTTCTTAAATGATGAAAAATCTTGAATCCGTTGTAATATTGCTGTAATATTTATTTTCTTTTGTAGCTTTAGCAAGCATAAATATAAATAAATCAAATAAATAAATACCATCTGAGAATCATTTTGCATAAAATAACAAGCAAGCTGCTACTAATCTAAGTGCATGGCAATCACAAAACATAACAATAGTTTATGTATTTCAAAAAATAATTTTCCCTAGCATGCACCTGTTACCACGGTTCAATTTTCAATAAACAGTTTAAATAGGCTAAATCATTCTTCTACAGCAATGTTTAAAAAACACATGCACATACTGTAGCAGTTATTGTGCTATATTTGTGCTGTGCAGTGAGGTTGCATGCTTGAAACAACAGCTTAATGTTCCTGCTGGACATCCTGCTGAGAATCTACACACATAGCAATGACCTGTCAATCATTCTTCTAATGCATGCATAGGGACGGGCTGACGGAAGAGGATTACCCTGCCATAGTGACATTTATCTTAATGGTGAACATAAGCTAAGCAGACATAAAGATGTGTGTTTATACATATCTGTGCATCCATGTGTACAGCGCATGGCTGTAGAATTCAGAGGCCGCACTCCACAAGCAAGAGAGTAAGGCATTTCGCAAAACACAGACATTGTACATGTGGTATTATGGATCGAAAAGTCAACAAAGCAGTTAAATTTGGAGTGGTACCAGATTAAAGAAAGAGACAGGTTGGAGGAAAGGTCGCTGTAGGACCTTGGGGTAAATTGTGAAGCATTAGATCCATGAGTGCACACACACACGCGCAGAGGAGTAGATATGTTATGGGAATGTAAGTTTATCAGGTTTCAGCGAGGTACTATAAATTCTTCCTCCTGGCGGAGAATTTCCCTTGTGTGCCATCCACCTGTGTGCTCAGTATCTGCCCCAGGGCAGGCACCATACCTCCACGCACAAACACAATACATGTGTGTGAAAACACTTCCACATCAGCTTCATCTTAGTGCTGATCAGGCAGAATTTTGTTTAGGTGAGACATATTATCTATTATATGTGTTATGCTTTGATCATTGCTATGAAAACACATATTGAGCTTTCAAAGAACATGAAACTTTGAGCAGCGCTGCTTAAGGGGAGCTGGGGTCTAAGAGTAGTTAATAATATATATACTTACACAATATACTTAAAATAATTGTGTAAACAGTAAAACAATACTGTTTCTTTGAGTCTCCCCTTCCACAGCCTGCTTTCTTCTTTACCTCAGCTATATACACACACAGGAGTCTTTAGTAGTTGTGTGCAAAAAGGCTATCAAGGCTATTTCATTCACTTTAAAAATCAGATGGAGTGATGCCTTCTCACAGACAATGCTGGATACTACTGCAGAGCAACTGTTTGCAATCAGTAACAATGCACCATTTTGCCTTTTACAGAGTGTTTATTTACACTAAGTGCAAATAGCCTGCATTGTTGGAAGAGGCTTTTTAACTGATGTGTAATTGAGCTAGTCAGCATTACAAAAGACTATTGATTGTGATCAGCTCGAGTGGTGCAGATGGTAAAATGTGTGCTCATTTTGACAATAATGGGTATGAATCTGCTTTTTAGCAAACATTTTTAAATCCCTTTTCAAATTTCAAATCACATCAGAAAATCATTTATCTTCAATAAAAATGAAGGAAATGATCCAAAAGTTGAAAATAAAGTATGTATAAAAAGGTATAAGGTAAGTGTAGGCAGGGCTTTGTCCAATAAGGTGGCATCAGATGTAATAATTTGAATTAAAATTTAAATTTACACCCAGTAAGTTATTTTTGCATACTGTTTTATAATGTACAGTTGTCAACATTCGAATTGGATCAAAACCTTTCATCAAAGTTGTCCTAAAACAAGAATAGGTATTGTTTTTGATGAAACTTAACTTTGATGAAAGGTTTTGATCCACTTCGAATGTTGACTACTGTATACCGTCATGCAGATAATTTGCAATAAGTAGTATAAATAGCAGAATTTAATGCTAATTTAACATAGTGTTAATAAGAACATAAGGATATGCACTTAGTGTACATAGCATTTCACTACAAAAAATGCTGCTATTTTCACTTAGTGT
Organism: Enteromius viviparus; assembly: GCA_032353835.1. Lineage (NCBI taxonomy): Eukaryota > Metazoa > Chordata > Actinopteri > Cypriniformes > Cyprinidae > Enteromius > Enteromius viviparus. Next base: position 3,293,841 of record JAUCNO010000082.1, on the reverse strand, counting down.
ACAGTATATAGCATCCGTTGCTATTTGCACTATATAGCCCCTGCCTTTTTTTCTTTTCTTTATACCTAACCTATACATATCTCCATATATTTAACTCCCTGATATAATACATGGCTTTTTCCTTTCTTCAAGAGCAAGCACTGAACTGAGCATCTAATGTCAGTGTGAACCCCTCAACAGAGGGACAAGAACGATGTCATCACTCTGCAACCCACATCACTCCTCCATGAACTTCTTTCTTCAGCACAAAAAGAGCAATTGAGCTCCCTTCTTCCAGAGGTCAAAGGCCAATGTCTGCCTGTCAGGAGAAAACAGACTTGGGGCAGCAGGTTAGATCAGAAGCTGTGGCCTGTTGATTGGGTGAGGTATGATCAGCTCTGGCGAATTGTGCTGGAGGGGTGAGAACAACTGGTGTGACAGCGCACAGGCGATGAGCTGTGAGGGAATAAGAGCTGACATGAGGAGATTCAGGGTGGGTGAGTCTTTCTGTCACTACCTGACACAATGACACTGAGGAGAGACACACAGAGAGACAGAAGACTGAGCGATTGAGAGACAGAGTGTCAAAGAGCATGTTACGAAAGGAAAGAGAACTACTTCAGCAGGCGGAGGAAAGAATAATAGAATGAGAGAAAGAAACGGAAAATCGGTTGACCTGAAATGTTTGTCACTGATGTTAACATTTTTTTGTTAGACCTATACCTGTCTGACTGTTAAGTGGATAGTTCATCAAAAAAAAGAGAGAACTCTGTTTAAAAAATTTGTTACAGACAAATATATTTATTAAGCAGAATGTCCAATCTGCGTTTTTGCATAACACAAGTGGAAAAAAGGTTTACGTGAGAAAATGGACCAATTTCAGAATGAACAATCTCTTTAAATGAGCTTTTGTCTCATCTCAAATAGCTAAATTAAACATATTGGTTAAGATATTAAAGAAACATTACTGTTAGTATACAATTATACAAATATTTGTTATCCGTCTATCGCAAACCAGGCTCATTGCAATACATGCCTCTACATGCATTTCTGCAACCCTGTAGTTACGTACCTGACTGCAAAAGTATCCGTTTTCAAATCATCATAACATAGTCATAGCATAACAATTTCAAACAATTTCAAAAAGTCATAACAAAACATTCGGGAAGTAATTGTGTGAAAATTTGCCTTTGTTAATCAAAAGCGTACCTACTTTTGTGTGAAAAGGTAACAGTAACGACATTTAAAATTCTAAAAACAATCAAATAAATGCTGTTCTTTTGAACTTTCTAATTACAGTAAATCCACAAAGATGAGCACAACATATTAACTTCAAATAAAATCATGCAGTCAGTAAATTGTGGCAACGTATGTGATTTTAAATAGAATTTTGGTTAATTAAGACAGCAGCTAAATTTTTACTGTCCAACATCAATAATAATAAAAACGATTTTAAGCACCAAATGAGCATATGTGAATGATTTCTGAAGGATCATGTGCCAATGAGGATAAATTTGCTTTTGGTTTTGTCTAATCGCGATTAGCCAGAATCAACATGAATATGAGGTCAAGACAATAAAGAAACAGTATTGTTTTCATTCTGAAGCATTAGGGAGGATTAAAGTAAATCAAATTGTGAAACAGCTTCATTAACACCTAAATGGTTACAAAAACAGTATTCAAAACGATGCTAAACTGTCATAATAAAAGACTGCGGTGCCTTGAAGAATAAATAAACCTATTTTGTGAGTACATAGTCTGATAAAAATTCATTTATATTTCAGTTGTCTATTCATTGATATAGCAACTGCTGCTCTATGTATGTTCATAATATACAAAAAAATAAAGCAAAAAAAATATATATATATACAGTATGTATATAAAAATCCAGACACATTTTTATAGCACAGTGCATTCAAACAGACTCTATTCTCCCTAGCTGATTTATGTTTGCCTATCTCCAGGTTTACCTCTTTTATATATATATATATATAAATATATATATATATATATTTCAGTCCATTTTTCTCCATTCCTGAAGTTTGTCAATATGTGCTTGACCTCTATGGGCAAACCATTTTCTGTGATGTTGAACCTAGCAATAGCCTTGAAAACCGCTTTAAATTAAACAAGGGAGAACACAGATTGTTGTATAATTTATCCGGACCTCCCGCTGAGATTCCTCAGTTCAGTTATGTTACTGTCTAGATTGGAATTTCCTTTTTTCTTTTGTTTGTGCGATACACAATGTGGATCCTGGCAGGGTCTGTAAATTACCTCTTTAAACATTCATTTGGCTTAAGCAAGAAGAGAAGGAGAAAAAGCTCTTGATTTCATATACAATGAATAAGTTAATAAAAAGGTTTTTTTTCCATACACACTTTTTTCTTTTTCCCCCTCTCATCATTCCCTCAGAAATCAAAAATATTTCTGAGAAAAAAAAAGAAAAAAAACGCACACCCAAGAATGTACGCGTGCACAGACATACAACAACAACAAAAAAGAGAGGGAGAGGAGAAAGAGAAAAGGGAAGGAGGATGAGCAGGCAATGATGTGCCTCACAGGCTCCCTCCTGCCTCCCAAAATATCCAGCGCGGGAGCCGTGCGAGGCGGCCCGCACTCCCCTGAGAGCCCGCGCCGCTATCATTAGCGAGGGAGAAGGCAAGCTCAAGTGGCATACAAACTTCAGCAAAACGTCAAGTGAGAAGAGCACGCCACTGCCGAGCTGGCAAACTCCACCAAATTAATACTGCTGAAAATAAAAGGCAGGACAACTTTCAACCAGCCAGTGAGGCAGAGTGAAAGAGAAATGTGAGAAGTATGAGAACGGATGAAAGGGACGGGGAAGAAAGTATGGGTCTGTGCTGGGTTCGCACATAAGAGACACGTTCATTTTGGAGATCTGTGCCGGAGCTTTTCTCTACCTCAGCGACTTGGCTGGCGTTTGAAGGGAAGAGACACTGAGGATGGGCGCTTTCCTGATGAGGTCATCAGCAAGGCTCAGAAACAGAAAACTTTGTGGCGCTCGAGTTTGACTATTAGTATTCCTGCCGGAAATAAATGAAATGATGGTTCGGAGGAAAGTAATGCTTCCAAATACAAGTGCGCTTAAATCTCTTAAATCAATTATATCTGTTTTTACTTCAAATTTAAGAAAAAACAAACTCATATCTATATCAAAGCAAAAAAAAAAGAAGTAAAAATTGCTAAAATAAATCGCGCAACGAGGTCACTGCTTACTGATGCAATTAGTAATACTTTTGGGAAAAATCTGATCATTTTCTAATCAGTATTTGACATAACTTTTTCTTAAATCCTTGGCAAGGCAAAGCAAATATATTTACTTTCATACACAATGCAAAACAATATTCTCTTTCTTAGTATTTTTGCCTTGTTTTGTAGTATAAATATCTTGAATAAAGACAAATACTGTACAAGTAAAATGAATTAAGATATTACATGTTTTTTTCTGTAAAAAATACCAATAAATAATAATAAAAATAAATATCTTTTATTTTTTTTATTTTTTTAAACAAGCCAAAAAAAAAGTCAAGATGCATTTACTTGAAAAGTAAAATGATTTAAGACATTATGTCTTGCTTACTAAAACAAATGATCTAAATTTTGACAATTATGAAAATATCAGCCAGTGGGGTAAGAAAAATAATCAATTAAAAAAATAATCAACCCTAATTCAAAGGTTAAACCAGATTATTTTTCTTACCCCACTGGCAGATATTTTGAGAATTATCAAAACTGAGATAATTTTTTTTAGAAAGCAAGACATAATATCTTTTTACTTGTCAAGTAAATGCATCTTGATTAAAAAATGTTTTAATATTTATACTAGAAAGAAAGTAAACTATTGTATCAAAAGTACTTTACATAAAACAGTTTAAAAAAAATCTAATAATCATAAAGGATATAAAAAGTAAGAATATATAAATAATTAAAACAGAGAATATTTTATTATATTTTTTTATTACATAAAGAAATTAAGTAGAATTTAGAAGTATACTTACATTTTCCTAACATGTTTAGCGATAAAAGCCTTCAAAAATGTAAACTTTGATCATTTTTTAAACATTTACCCAAGGAATGCATCATAACATGAATATCTTAATTCCAAATTAAATCAATTCGGATAAAAGCTTTTGCTAAACGCAACACCCATTCGGTCAATCAAAGACAAACTATTCTAAATCATTTTCTCTACAGCCTAATGGACCTTTACACTGTCTTACAGAGCACCTCTGAGATGAACACACTGTACTCGGTTTGCTGGGAAAGAGGTCACAGGAACTGCTGTGGGCCTTTTTAAGGTGTATTTTCAGGTGTTTTACTGCAGGTCAGTGAGGTGAAGGACCAGCTCAGGATCAAGAAACCTCAGAGTGTGTCAGAGGGCTCTGACATGAATATATTTCAGCATCTCAATAAAGCCAAAAGTCAAAGCTTATGCACTTATACTTTAACAGTGGTGTAACCCTGAAACCCAGCATTGCAATTTTGTAATATTTTTCACCCAAAATCAAAATATGCCTAAAAAACTTTCAAAGTGATGCTAGTTTTCCAGGATTGGTCAAACACGTGCATAACCTCTGCAGCATAGACACACAACCGCCACTGGAATGGAACTGCCCTTTTCCAGCCCAACAGCGAGTGGCGACAGCATAATCATGGATGTTAAATGACTGGTTGAGAGATGCTGCAGAATTTAGGATAGAGCTCCGTACAATTCAGAGCCATAATTACCAGTTAGGTTTCAATAAACAAACAGGACTCCAACTGACCGCTCTTTCAGGAACATTTTGGCTGGTGGTGCTGGTGATTTCTCTGATCTGAATAACACTTCTAAGGCTGCATGGATAAAGTCTCGTAGATATACTTTTGCATGTAATCAGAAATAATGTATTAATATATATATATATAAGTGCTGTTTTATGTAAACATCTATCATTAATTATAACAACCCTCTACTCTACTGCAATACATGCCTCTATAAACCTGAGAAGCTATTTTAAAGGAGCTTTTTTTCTCAAGGGATGGAAACCGTTTACTAGAAATACATATGTCAACGAACCCAACAATTTCCCTATTTTTTTTATTTTCTACTCACAATTCCTTGAAAACCAACTGAGGGAGCCAATTGCCTGACCAAAGCTACAGCATGGCACTAAACTGAGACAGTGTCAAGATTTTTTTTCTACACCCACGCCAAATATAGAACCGAGAATAGGACGAGTGCCAGTGGAGAAACTCTGCAACAGTGACGCTTTCTCCGAATCATATCTGTGGATCTGCACCACACCGCCACTAAAGACTCTGAACACAGACTTTCTAGAAAATTACATGTACAATGAGGTGGTTAAGTTGAGAAAGCTTTGTTTTTGTGGTTGGTGGGGAGGATCAGTTTTCTCCTGAAGTGAAAAAAATGTAAAAAGTCATTCTTAGAGGTGCCACCGCCACATTGTAAGTAAATACACTGATTACACGCATCATTTATTCACAGCGGTGGCACACACACACACACACAGTTATTCTGACATACGCTTAAGACCAACACAGCTCACGTTTGCTCCATCCGGGCTAAAAAAACCTGTTTATTGTTTAATGCAACTGCTTTTTTTCCCCCACCAAAGCATTTGGTGGAAAGCAGCAACGTTAAGTAAAAACCAGGGCTTTTGACATTAAAGAGATCAGTTTAGTGCTATCTTGGTCTGAGATGCAGTCTGCTATTTATTGTTTTAAGTAGTTTCTCTCACACATGGGTGATACACAGATCCTTTCAACACAAGTGACGCCACATCAAATGCTTCTATTAGCTAACCTCAACAGGATCGGGCAGGAAGTGTACGATTAAACAATTCAACTTCACAATAGTCCATGAATTCCAACAGAATTATTAAACACCTGCTGGAGATAACCACGCACTATTTATATCTTCCAAAGATGTGGTTGATTTTCATTCGAGAGGAGTTATATTTTTATTTCAACTGCATTTGCATGTGAACGCAGTCCATCTAGTGTTGTAGTCAGCGTATAAACACAAAATTGCGATTTTTGATTTGAAAAGGGAAATATTAAAGCACCAAAGACTTCACGTGGCCTCAGGAAACTATGCAGAGTTTATAATGGCCTCTCTCATTCTCTTTTGAAACTTTTATTCGTGGCAGCTGTAGTTTTTTTCGCAGGACTTGCTGGCTGAACTAGGAGTCACTGCTAACTGGAGAAAATATCAAAATCAAAGTCCCCTTCAGTTCCGTCACATTCACAAACACTGATAATCACTTTCCCCGGCTTTTTCTCCCCACGTGAAACATCTTATTTGCTTTGATTGTGCTGTTTAAATGATTAGCATGGCAGCTCTGCGGAGACGGGGGCTGATGGCGTGTGTGGGGAATGTGTGAGCCACGTCTCCTGCTGGGCTCACCATACTGGGTTTGAATGGAGATGAGTTCACCCCTGTCACATCACATGCATGTGAATACATATGAACATACACTCCAGCATACACACACACACACTCACACACACACAGGACTGCACTGTATGATGTAAAGAAACAACAACAAACTAGTCGTTTTCTTTCTAAAATGCATCTGTGGTTCCATCATCTGTAAGGCAAGCACATCTAATCTCTCTTATATGAGCTAAAGAGCCTTACAGTCTCCATGGTGACAGTGGGCAGCCAACAGCTCAGGAGATGCTCCTTACTGTATATAATGACAAGACACAAGAAATGAAGTTAAGTTTAAGCTGGAGCAGGATTGTACCATAAAATGATCTTTTTGTGGCCGCTATTAAAATGTTTAGTAAATAAATACATTTATTTTGTTTTGTGGCAGAGATATTTTTAACTGAATTTTTAGCATCAAGTGGAGTTTTTTATCTTCATCATAAATAAAAAAAAATTATAGGTTGGCCTGTCTAATGCACGTTTTTAATATTATTTTTTTTCCCCAGACATTATTAAACCTCAAACCATTTCTGGTTTTGCAAAACTAAATATTTAATTTTTTAAATAAAATTATAATTATTATTAAAATAATGTAATAAATACATTTTGAATTGAATGCACAAATATGAATGTGCACATCACTAAATAAATAAATACTTATTGCAACATTTTATGTAGTCTGTTTAGAAATCAATAAAATAAAGTGTAATTAGTGTGACAAATTTTAACTTCAATCACTGAAACACAAAAACAGTCTAGTGATTTCATGACCAGAGATGTACGAACAAAACAGGAAATTAAAAATGTTATTATTGTTGTTATAATAATAATTTAATAATAATATTTATAATATTTAATACGTTCTAAGGAACAAAGAAATAAAATGAAACAATTATTGTTAATTGGTTCATGTATGCACTAATAATAAATAATAATATTAGGCTAACAACATTATTATTCATGTTTATTATTATTATTATTATTATTATTTGTAGGGATAGGCATTCTGTGCAAACCATACTATTAACATTATAATCTGCGGTCAATTACAGTACATGATTACATGATGTAGCCTAAAGCTAAATTAATGAATATACCGCATATTTTGTAAATAAACATAAAAACAATTATTTTTAATTCGCATTTATAAATAGCTTTCTTTTGGAATTTCCCTTTGAAAGGAATCGAAAAGTTGTGGCCTGGCAGGTTTCTTTGTGATGTTTCCTAACGGCGTGTTACCGGTGCTTTAAAGCAGTTCGTGTGATTCGGAGAAGTGCGTGTTTGTCTTGTACTTTACCGCCACCAGGTGGACGAACGAAAGATCGCGCGCCCGCAGAGAAACGCTGGAGTTGTTTGAAGCTCTGGGAACTCCGTCATCCCACTCCTCTCTGTCCTACATGATGCGATCTCTTCGGTTTGTAAGCATAATACTGTGCGTGATGAGTAATGCAACTCACAAACCTGCCTATAGACATAAGAACTCCAGCAAACTCCACAGAGCGGCATGACAATCTCTCTTGTTTTTCTACAGCCGAGCGTCCAGCGATATCAAAGCAAACGCTCACTTGTACAAACACAAATATAGCTCCTGAAGCCAACAGGAACATCTGATTACTGACAAACTGTCTTTCCGTGTTTCCACTTCGCTTCTAATCTAGTTTGGCACCAATGCCTCCATTTATATTTGAGGATAAAGCAACAGAAGGCAGAGCAGCCACCAGATACTACGACTGGGGCCCAGTGTGCCGTGAGATAGGCAGGCCAGCGCTCTCTCTTCCCATCTTCTCCCTCATAGCATCCGCGCCATGAAAGCCAAATGAAGCGCAGGAAGAAATGAAAGTGTTTCTTTTCCCACCCAATTCCCTGCCAACATCTGTCACTGCCAGTGCTTTGCATTTGTGGTTTGTGTTTGTTTTTTGCTCTTTGTGTGCACAAGTGTGTGTGTGCATAATTGTGCCTGTGTGCTGTCCTGCATCCTTGTTTACCGTTCTCTATCTTGATTGCCCCTGACAGGTGTAACACTTTCTCTCTCTCTCCCACCCCCTGTCCATCTCTGCTTCAGCTGCACGCTATCACCATCCAGCCTGGCCTCACTAAAATAATGAATCCCTCTGATAAGCGTATGTGAGCGGCAGACTCCGCTTCATATTAGTCTGGTCCTGTTCTCAATGAGTAGGTGCGCAGAGACACCATCCCTCGACGCAATACCACGAATGAGGCCTTTTCTTTGTAAAGAGCGGAGGAAAAAAACACGTCTCGCTTTTCATGCCTCTGGCGCTCACACACCTACAGCTACTCTGGGAACTGTATGAGGATAGAGAAAGAAGAGAGAAACTGAGAAAAAAAAGAAGATAACACAAACGAAAAAGAAAGAAAAGACAACCGAAGAAGGCAACGGATGTCTAAACGCACTAAACTTGCCGCAGTCAGATCTATAAACCATCGCCAGTCCATCGGTAGATGGACAAACCTGGCCTGTTCCAGCAATCAAAACGTTTCCAACATTTGAAAAATCCATTATCTCCGAGATCAGATCCAATAAGCAGAAAAAGTGGACCTCGAGATCATGGATGAAGCGAGGGGTGACTTTGAGCACTATAAATTTAAAACACTCAGCCTATTTTTTTTTCTCCAGAGAGTGTCTAGCCATGTGCAAAAGAACAATTTTCCAATCTCAGTAAATGTTTGATCCCAGATTAATATTAGCTCTCGTAACTTGTTTTGACGACATTCAAATAGAATAATTTAAATAATTGAATTATTAATACAGCCTTTATTTAGCGAGTTATATCCTTATAATTAAATTAGGCTACACACTATAAAATAAAAACAAACTGTTGTAGGTCTACCGTAAAATGATTTCTTAAGCTTGTAGGCTAAATAAAACAAATATTATTGGAGTTTGATTATTTCAGGTTTTCCACTAGAGTTTCGATTTAATTTGTTACTTTTATTTTAATTAACATATAGTCTATGATTTAGCCTATTCTACTATTAATTTCTCATTTAAAATTGTTTCTATACTTTAGTTTTGTTTTTTTACACCTACATGGATCGGCCTACCATTACGTTATCGCTTAAGGTAGCCAAATACAACGTGTAAAATCGGCCTCGTTGAAAACTGCAACTATATTAACAGTAGTAGTTATACATTAAATTTAAAAAAAGCCTGTGGTCATTTTCGCTTGCTACGTACACAATCTAATTTTTTAAGTAAGCTATAGCCTACTTTGTGAATGTAAATATATATATGACATAAAATGAATCGTGTTGTCAGTGTCATGTGACCAGTGTCATGACAGATGCATTCACAAATCCCTTAGCCTCACTGAATAGTAAAGTGTCCATTGGATATGTAAGCTACTTCAGAAATCCAGTTAGGCCTACTTTGTGCATAGGCTATTATTAAAAATATGAATTTGAGGTGCACTCCATTTTGCGTAGCCTGCACTATTCTATCCCATTGTATTGTATTGTATTTTATTGTACCTGTTTGCACTGAAAATCCATAAAAGAAAAAAATGCACTTTAAATAGCCTACCTAGGTCATGCACTGATTTAACAGTGTGTAATGTTGCAAAACTTCACGCAGTCAACTGTCACATCTTTTCTTTCGTAATGCTTATAAATTAGGCTATAGACTGTGTACTAGATGGTAGATTACAGTGTAAGCGCCCTCAATAAAAACGAAAAACTTGTGGTATTTGTTACGTATATGACACGCACGTGTTTGCCGTGCATATGATACACAGTTTTTGCATACATATCGCATAGCATTTACATGCCAAAGTCCATTTGCACCACAATTTTGTTTTTATTTGGCATGCTATTTATACACACATTCATGAGATCAGTTGGCATGCAACGGTCCTACTCTCTAATCAGTGCCATTGGAAACCCCTGTGGACCTCCTGTTATTAGCCTATGTAAAATTTGGACATAGTAGGCTACATCCACCATGTCATGTGATTAAAAGTGTCAGTTGTGTGGCAAATCCATTCCTGTGGCCTCATGGGATTGTAAAGTGTTCATCAGATGCTCTGCACATCTGTAAATTTCACAAACAATTACAAAAGAAATGGCAAGCAACACATGTATCAAACATAACATTTTGAATGATAAATTGAAGGTTTTAACTAAAACGAGGATTCAAATGAATGAATAAATAATTTCTTTACAAATCACGTGCACAGTTCTGTAATTATAGTGTCATTAACCTTCTTCTGAAAGCAGATTTGAAATCTAAGCTCTTTGCTCTTGTTGAGCCAATTGCTTGTAAATGCCATGAGACTAATCATATTTAGTTTGGTGTCGCTAGCAGTCCACAACATTTTATTAAACAAATACATGCTAGTCATGTGAATTCCAAAGACTCTAAATACTTGGCAATATGATAAATATGCAGGTAGTGCCTAAAACTACTCTGTGGCAGCGAGTTGTTTCAACGCCTTATGAGCAGAGCTATTCTTCAACCAGCGCTCTCCAGCTCAGACTGTGTCCACTTTAACTGGCCTTTAAACAGAGCCTTTTTCCTTCCCTGACTGCGGCGATCCACGGCTCAGATAAGATCTCTCCATCTGCCCGGCGGCGGGCCATTCGTCCTGCAAGAGCTTTGTCCTGCGTGCTGATAAGGATGTTTTCTCCTCCACAGTTCTGAACCGTTACACTAGCATTAATGATTGGAATGCAGTCTGCTTCCACCAGCAGCCGTCAGGGACCGACCTCTGCACTCATAAACAAGTCTAGGTCATTTTACGTCTCCTCTGTGTATATATGTGCGTGTTGTGCAGGTGTTTCAGAACATATGTTTAATTCTATTCAAACCGACCCTGGCAGCTGTCCAATCTCTGCTTTCTTAAGTTCACCGTAAACATGACTATAAAATCTCAAAATATTGTCAATTCATAAAACCAAGCGCACACATGAGCGTGATCTCGTGAGATACACGCTAAAAGATTATATTAGGTAAGGCAGTGCTAGGGCATAGCTTCACATCTTTAGCTGGATAAACAAATCTAAACATCAAGACCTTTGTCACCCTGGTTTTGGGGTTTGGTCTCTACAGGGCCGTATGGTGTGAAATCTGCTACTTAGCCGCGGCGCTGCCAACACATCTGCTGTTGGACTCTAGCCAGGTGCATCCAACTCTCACAAATAAAAAAAATATATAAATGTGTTGGGGGAAAAAACAGCTTTGGGTTTACAGAGCCAGTGTAAAATCTCTGGCAGCCAAAACGCAGCCCTGAAGTTGAGGATGGTAAGGCAGTGAGTAGGCAGTGAAAAGTCATAGATCACTGTCAGAGCTCGGCCGAGAATAACTTTTTTTGACATGCTTTTTTCATTGGCTCTGCAATGGGAACGCGCTTTCTCTCTGTATCGCCCGAACATCTGCAAACTGTTGCTGAGAAGGAACCCAGAGGAAAACATTTACCTAACAGAATACTAATTCTTTCAGGCCCTGGTGTCAGCACTTCGTAAATAACAGCAAGTGTGCGGGGCGGGTTTTTCGCTCAGGCACATGTGGAATTGTTTTTTCAAGGGAAGTCTGGGAGAGCTATCGCTTCGCTACCGCTGTGAGCAGCACATGGTTTAAAAGGGGAACAGCGCTCTTACTCATACTGCTCTCTCTTCCTCCCTCACTCTCTCTCTCGGTGTATGTTCTATCTATCCACTGTCAGTCTTTTCAGTTGACTGTAGCTAGTCACAACATAACTATGTTCTAATGTTTCGTGCTCTGTGTCGAGTTTTACCGGGAGTCAAGAAACCAGACTGGATGTGAAAAGCTCAAGTTATTGAAGCAAAGCTGTATCAGAGCGGGGCAATATGAAAGCCGCAATATTAAAGGATCTTAAGTAGATGGTAAATGACAGACTTTAGGAAGGCTGTCAGGCCACAAAGACTTCAAAATCACAGGCAGAGCTGGTGCACAGGTGCTCATATATGAACCATATTTTGAAACAAAATGTGTACAATAAAGGCTCTCACTTACCCTGTAAATATTGATCTACAGTATACAGTACATTTCATTCAAATTAAAAAATATTCAAAATTCAACCTGATTGCATTAAAGTTAAATGTCCTAGTTATATTTAATTGCATTATTATTTATAAGAGCGAATAAAATTTAATATCTAATTTAATATATATATAATATATATACATTTTTCTTGTCTCACCACATATATATATATATATATATATAATCTGTTATTATCAGTGTCAAAAACATCTTTTTGATTGAACATTATTCTTGATGAATAGAAAAGATAAATACTGATTTAAAGAGTAAATTTTTTTTGATCAGTGTAATGCAACCTGCTAAATAAATGTCAATTTCTTATTTAAGAAAAAAAAAAAAAACAAAAAAAAAATATATATATATATATATATAAATTCATTAGTAGGCAAAATAAAAATTGGGTTTCAAACAAATTTCGCAAATGAATCGCAAATATGTTAATTTGATATTTGTTACAGCCCAACCACCTTATAAACGCCATCATGCATGAAACACAGTCACTTGCAATTTTCTATCTTATGATCTCGGCTTCCCAGTTTGAGCACAACGTCCACTGGGAAGAGCTCAGAGCCAAATAACGCACGCCACCTAATGACAGCGACTGTGGTTAAGAAATGAATAAGTGACAGAGACACATGCATAATTCAGTGGTTTTAAGGCAGCTTAGTGGAAGTGGATGAACAGCAGCGAGAGAGAAAGATACGTCCGCGTCTGCCTCATCATCCCTTCCTCATCCTCTCCCCTGACATCTCTTTCAGAGCCGAGCCTGATGCAGACCAGGGACCGCTGCGAACAGGTGAACACGCAGGCACAGAGACCAGCTCATGAATAAATGAATGCAACACACAGCAATAATTTGCATCTTTAAGGAAAAAAAGTGGCACATCAGCGCTTTGTCTGCTGAGAAGTAGAGAGGCGTGCTTTATTTATTAATTTTTTTATTGTGTGTTGTTAGTTTGTTATTTAATAAAATGTCTTTCATTAACAATGGCGTGTCATTGGCGATGCAGAACGTTGTCAAGCTGATCACAATGCGTTCTCTCACAATTTTTTCCCTTAATTAGACTCTCACAGTTCACATCATAATGAATGCTGAAATGCATTTGTCCTTGCCTAATCCCAGGTACTCATTTTTGAGGTTATTATGCAAATCGATACTGTTTACAAACATGAAAGCTGGCAGTTGGCTTTTGATCTGCGGCAGAAATACCATCGGTTATCGATAGCTAAAGCCCTCTCTGCAGGTGTCATGTCAATAACAGCAGGATCGATAGGGCCTAGTCATGGGGGGATTGGGACAGACGGGTCTCTAAGGAGTATTTAGTCTGTGAAGACCTGGACACGTTGCAAATTCAAAGTCAAACCACATTGCTAACTAGCCTTCGGAGCTTGTCTCCAAAAACGTAACACACAAATTAAGGCTAATGGTTCTGCTGAAGACATTCTGACTGCTCGGCATGAAATGTCCTGGGAGGGGCGTTGCACTACAGACCATCAGCAGCAAATTATAAAAGCAGGCCCATTTCCTGGCTGATACATGCATTTAAATATCTCATACCAGAGTCTAACGCTCTTTCCTTTTTACTTACCTGCAATATTCCGAATCGTGCCTTTTTTATTCAGATCGTATGTCAGCCTGTCTGAAGATGCATTCATTCTACTTCTTTGCTTGCTGACCTTTGGCTCGTAAGCACTCTTTTCCCTTGCTCGAGTTAATGTGTAGGCAATCCCCATAGAGCAAAGGATTGTGGGTCAGAGGGAAAGTCAAGAATGAGAGCGTGATGTTGTTGCAGGGGGTATTTAGAGAACGCACTGTTGTTTCGCAGCTAATCAGAATGCAATAAGACCCCGTTTCCTGAGGTCAAGGATGTTTCTGAATGTTAATGAGGTGCTATAGAGCTGTTATGGAGGGTTGTGGATTAACCACAAAAATATTATACAAACGGTGCACTGGGAATAAATTAATATGGTATTCAGTTTTGAATAGCCAAAGTTTTGAAAGGGATAGTCCATAGAAAAATCATTTACTCGTGGTCATGTTATTCCAGACATGTATAACTTACCTTGTTCTGTGGAACACAAAAGATTATTGTTATTTATGTATTTATGTCGTACCTTTTTCAAAATAGTCAGCATTCTGCAAATGACATCCTTCCTTTTTTTTTTTTTTGATGAACTATCAGTTTAAAATATCAGTTAGAACACTTTATGTTTTATGAGCTACTAAGAAATGTTGGTAATGCTTTGTTTTACGGATGCACCTATTAGTTGCTTATTTGCATGCATTGCATATATTACTAGAATATTAGCCATTTATTACTGCCAATTAACACCTTATTCTACATCCTTAACCCTACCCAATACCTAAACTTAACAACTACCTTACTAACTATCAATAAGCAGCAAATGAAGAATTTATTGAGGGAAAAGGTGTAAGTTAATAGTTAACAAGTGTTACTTATTCTAAAGTGTTACCAAAAATCCCCTCAAACCATTAGGCAACAGAACACATGCACAATCCACTAAGCCACGTCTAACCAAATTACTCATTTCTTTTTTAAGTTTAGTACACCCGCACATTTTGGCAATTCAACTGAACTCCGAAAAGTATAGGCTGTTTAATATAGATGAAAATATGATGTTTGTTATTAACCGAAACAATATTAAAATATAGCCTACCGCTAAGAAATGATCATCACACATTTAATAAACAAAATATCAACATAAAAAAGACATAGAAAGCATTACGACAACCAAAAACAACACTACAACTGTAAAAGACAGCGCTAATCGATTTAGCAGCAGAAGAGTTATGAAAGCAACCAGACAACCAAGAATGTTTGTAGTGATGTCTTCCACATGTATTCATCTTTCCCTTAATATGGGAACTCTTCATCTAAAACACAATGCCCATGCACACGCTCCGATACATGCAAACTTCTCAAACCTGGAATAAACTTAAATATGCAATCATAGAAAGATGTGCAGTTTGTGATTGAAGCATATAATGACACCCACCACAAGCTGAGCTTTGGAGAAGCGGATGTTGTCTGAAAGACAACAGACACACAGAGTACGCAACTCAAAGATGAACTCAAATCGAGTTCTAAAAAGTGAACGAAGCCTGAGAAAGACTATCATAGTAACTGATAATTGCGGAAACAGGAGCAACGACAGGTAGAGTAGCGAAACGCGATGGATCTAGAGCCCCATTTACCCCACTCCTCACTCTTTCCTGTCTTTCAAACAACCTTGACAAAACACACCATCTCTCAAGTTTGCACTTGAGTGGGAAACATAAAAAAGGCAAAGAAACTGTCGCAGAGAAGATGATGAATACACAGAGTTTTGTTTTTCTTTCTTTCATTTTTTCTTTCTAATTAAGTGCGAGAGACACTTTGTGAAGCTAAAGTTAGATGACACAAGGGTACACTGAGGGACACAGTCACTTTAGGAAAATTTTCAAAGTGCCAAGCACAAATAGAGGTTTGCTAAGTCATAACGGCTAATTGATACAAACTTAATGAATGCGGGTGGTACCGAGACAGATGCTTTGTGGAATGCGGCAGATTTCTGTGACTGAATGCCTCGTGTTGCGTCGCACATCAAGACGCCGAGAACATTTGGCAGGTCACGGAGTTACACAAGGAGAGGGGAGGCTTGCGAAAGCGGGAAAAAAGCCCATGCGAGTCGTGTGTGTTGGTGTGTGTATCTGTAGTATGTCTGCTCTTGAGCTTGCCTGTTTGTTTGAACGCTGCCTCTTTTGTTTGGGCTTTCGAGGCTCGCCAGCTCTGTGGCTTGCAATTAGCGCTCAGGCCTCAGGGACCTAATTAACCAGTGCAATTAATTCATTTCTTATTTATTTATTTTTTTAAATCCTGTACAAGTCACCCTGACATTTGTCAGCCAGTCAGGAGGTGTTCATCGTAAGCGATGATTAGCTCGTTTGCGAGCTTTCCTTTTCCCCCAGGTGGTGGTTAGTCGGCGGAGGAGGGGTGGGCCGGGGAGTAAGAGGGACAGCGATGGTGGGCTTGCGTCTGCGGGGAGGCAGGAGCAGAAACGACGCAACTATGGTGATGAGTGGAAGCGGGGGTCCACTGACCTTTCATCGAGTTGGCGATCAATATGGTGCGAGGGCCGGTGCCTTTGACGAGCAGGCCTTGCCCGCCTGGAGACGACCTGCGGCCGTGGTCGCAAAGAGGAGGGGGGAAGGAAGGAAGGTAGGAGGTCTTAGCCGTCTTCTCTCATTAGCACATTATGACATCTTTGTCTTTTGGAAAAAAGGGGAGGGGGTGGGTTTGGATGCCACTGCTATACCCAACAGCCAACGGTCTTTAATAACCGTTTCCACCATCTGGGACCATTGGACCACGCAGTAATAGTGGAGATGGAGAATTAGCGAGGTTCATGTTCAGATTACTCACGAAAAATATATAAAATGCAAGATTTTAAATCCACTTCTGGAAAATGTGATTATTCATTGATGTGTTGGGGTCAGCGGGCGAATGTCCAACGAGACTCAAACATAAAAGTAAAAAAACAAGTCTCCATTTGCACTAAGTGCAAATCTTGTTGAAAAGGCTGTTTATACTAATTCAGCCCACCATTGTCTGCTTACCTGTTAAAATGACCTAATCTGTCTGATAACAGGAACTGTGATGTGGAAAGTAAAGGCAGTGGATTGAGCTTTTGATGCAAACAACCCAAGTTTGAATACAGCAATTTCCGAAGACAATTTTTGCCCTTTATCCTTTGAATATTAGCTCAGAAAAGAGATACTAAAAATAAAAAAGGCTGGAAATAAAGTGCCTAAAAGTGTCTAAAATTTAATACACATAAATGAAATTGGATACGGGTGTCCCACATCATTTGGATAGGCTGGTGTTGGGGTTACTTCAGGGATTGAGACGAGCAAAGTCATAATAAGTGCAATAAACACTGCTAAAACGTAACACATACACTTTCTGTTGTACTTTTAGAGCTGTAAACCTATGTTTAATGTATTTATTATATACATTTCCAGTATTTATGTCTAATTTGTTTTGAAACGTTTACATGTAAAATCATTTCCTGTATGTCTATCTTTACCATTTTAATTAAATGTACAATTACAATTTAATAACAATTTAATTACATGTTTACAAACCATACATTTATGTGCAAACTCCCCCAACACTAATTATACGAATTTAGACATATCCAGTATATTCATTCATACTTTTGGCATGCACTTTAAGTCAAAGTGATTTGCACTGCATTCAATTTAGGAATTGTATTTTTTTTAACAGTTCCTGGGAATCGAACCCATAACATAATCCCTGTGCCAAGCTGTTGCAATGCTTATAACAATGCTTTAACATTTATTTTAAATTATAATTGTATATAATTGTATTAAAATATACATTTTCAAATACTGACAATGTGCACCTAATAAAGTTGCCTTCTGATCAAAATGTTATCATGCTAAAATTAACAACATATCTTCAAACAGTCAGTAATGTTTGGCTAGATGGTATTGACCACAATATTAGAGACAGTGATTTCTAGTAAAAAAAAAATGTATGCAATTAATGCCAAATGAACTGAAATGACATAAAGCTACAAAAACGTGCAAAGAAGGCAGCATTTACCAGATTTTAACACTTTTTATACATGCATTATAGAGAAGTTAAAAAGTCGTTTTCAGCATTTTTAAAATATGAATTTGAAAAAGCATGAAGCCGTTGTAACCTATACTTTAAAAAAGCATTTAAAAAAAATCTAATTCACTTATGTCAGTTCGATCTAATAAATGTCAACTAGTCTATTAAAATACAATATTTGTAAACACTCCAGCTGGAATGGATTTCTGAGATAACACCACAGCAACCCTGACGTTTATACGCTGACCCGCATACATTTATTGGCAGATTCGATCCAAGAATAATTCTATGCTGTCGCTCACAAGGGACCTCGAGAGAGCGTAAAAGAGTTGGACAGACAAAAAGAATGAGAGACAGAGTTGTTCCTTGCTTAATATGACCGAAGTGTGCCCTCTGCGAGCTTGTGCATGCTCACTCTCTCACTCTTTCTCTCTCTCTCTGTCTATCTCCAGTGCCCTCAAACTTCCCCAAAGAAAGCGCAGCAGAAGAGAGCCTCTGCAGCTTTGATAGGGAGGGGGGCTGTTGTGTAAATATTTTGTGTGAAAGAATGCCTTTTGAGCGTCTTAATCGTGCGTTGGGTGATCTCTCTCGAGCGGCACGGCGGGTGCTGGCTTTCATACCCACTCCCGGCTGGTGATGGGGTCTCTGTACTTCCAGGAGTGCTGGGAGCGAGAGTTCACTACGGGGGCGTTAAGTGTGTCAAGAAGAACGGTTCCCCCCATTGCAAGCCCCAGGCCCTCTCCGCAAACATTAAAAAGCATAAACAGTCAATACCGAGCGTTACAGTCGGGGAAAAAAAAAAGGCAGAGTATGAGTTAGGAACATTGGCTTTCTGAAGAGTTACACAACATGGCGAGATCAGAGTGGAGCTTTGGCTCTGCTGCATGGCTTTTTCACCGTGCTCCACACTCTTGGGGAGGGAAAACGCTTGTTCTCGCGGTGAATCATTCATACCAGGGGGTGCGGAGGGTGGGGGCACTGCAAATAGAGGAAGAGGGGGATCAAGGAAACCCACACCTGGTGCAAAGAAGAGGTCAAAGCATCCAGAGGAAAAAAAAGAATAAAGACGAGGAAGAATTGCTCTGCGTCATTCCTTCAAGAGACGTCCGCTCTCCATCGCACATGGCAGCAACTCGGCAGTATTTAAGCACGGCGAATAGACGAGCTGTCTATTATCGAACTGACATCGAAAGCTGCCTTTCATGATAAGTGTGAACAGTGATGATGAAAAAAGAATCACACATCCACGTCTGAGAGTTTCCTTTTGAAATGTGAAGGTTTGTTTATCTGTTGTGTGTTGCGAGCGAGTTCTAAGTGAGAGGCTTTACAAGTGAGGAATAGAAATCTGTCTTCCACACACACACACATGCTCAAATAATTTCTCAAAAACTCGACACCTGCCTTCTGACTCACGATCTGTAATAAGTGGAAGTCCGGATGTTTTTGTTGGAGGTGGGGGGGTTCTGTACTGACATATTTTTTTTTTGTTTTCAACAGAGGCCCTTTCATATGAAGAAAGAAGATGCAATTGATGTGAATTCCAGTGAAATCTCTTCAATATTGACTGACTGCATGAGATTTTAGTTGCGCTCTGTGTTGCGGCGCACTGACTCAGCTGTGCGGCGTAAGCTTGAGCTACTGCTGAATTGCTGATTAGTGAATAATACTACTACAACATTTAACATTTTTGGTTCAATGATACAAAAAGTGCATTAAAGACAAGTCTGAAAAAGCCAACAGGGAGAACTTAGTTTTAACTTTAACTTTAATAAATAGAAATTAAAAGTTCTAGTATCAAAAATCTACACCAAGCAGTATATATATATAGAAAGATAGATAGATAGATAGATAGATAGATAGATAGATAGATAGATAGATAGATAGATAGATAGATAGATAGA
>JAUCNO010000082.1:3239794-3254579 GCA_032353835.1 Enteromius viviparus | reverse complement strand
TTTGACAGAAGCCATGCATTCAGAAACAACTCCTCCCTCAGTTATATTGCTAAAGTTTTCTTTTCTGTCTTTTTTTTGGCATTTTCTCACTGAAAACAAATGACACATAAGCAGACTTCTGTTATAGGGTGGTGCTAAACTGATTTAAATAATTAAAATTTTAAAAATAAAATATTGTAGTCAATACACGTTATTTAATTTTCTTAATTATGTATTATTTATTTTATATATATATATATATATTTATTATTTTTTTTTTTTTTAAAACCGTCCTGCGGGCCGGATTGGACGCCTCTCGTATTGGATGTTAGATTTTAGGTATAGGTTAAAAAGAAAGTGATATATGTTGTTCAAAATAAAGTATTGGGGTCAATGAATATGGTAAATGATTGAGAATGTTCCGACCGCTTTTTATGTGCAGATAGGAGACAGTGATGCAGGCTGGACATTAGGTTACATGCTTAACCTGACCAACATGATCCCGGCCGAAGATCCAGACATGCCGCTGATGCCTTATGGGGGATATGTCACATTTATGTTTCTCTTCTCAATTTTAATACTTCTTCTTCTTCTTCTGGTCTATTTGTATTTCCGTCGGTCCACCAGAGCAGCTCAGAAAGACATAATTTAAACAGGGATATTATTCTTTGGTCTCTGTATTTTGAATGTTTATTGCTGCAGAACACAATTTCGATAAATCCAAAAAGTTTTGCATTTCAAATAATCTGGAAATCATACCTCATGTGAAGGATAAACAGGTTTTTGGAGAGACATGGGTTACAGGTTGCAGCTGAAGGGACATCTGATTCTTCTTATTCCTCATGCTTTTTGTGAACACTTAAAGTCTTCTTTAAAGTCATTTGGGGGCTTGGGTTAAAGGGGGTTGTTGAGCTTCCTTAAAAGGAAATGTGCACTGACATTCATTATATCACGTGCTTTTCAGTCTTTAATGAACTTTTCATTGTATGCATAGAAAAGCACATCTTGATGCCAGTATCTTTTTTTTTTTACTTATTATAAAGAATGTCTGTGAGGGTCAAAAGTCTTAATTTTATACTTTTTATGCATTGTGGTTATATGAAAATCACTGGATATCATTGTTTAATCATTGCTTTCAGCATAGCACATTTTTTTTGTGAATTGCAAAAGGGCAGTATGTCATTGCGTGCTTTTTTTTCTTTCTATGCATACTAACTTTAGCTTTTTTTTTAATACCCCAGTGTAACAAAATAATCCTTTGTCCTAAAAACATTGTCTGCTTCTATAAAGCCCTTACTGTGTATGAAATCCCTGTTTATGGCTCTGAAGTGTTGTGTAAAATTATGTGAAATTGTTTTTGTATATTTAAACAAAACCTGTAGCAAATTTCTATTAAAATGACAAATGTCTGAAAGTGTTTTATTTATAACACATAAATGCATGGGTAGACACCAAGGCTGCATTAATTGATCAAAAAATACATTAAAAAGAGTAATAATATGGAATATTTTCACTGTCACATGATGTGAAATCATCAAATATGCTATTTAGATACATTATTTAATGTGATGTTGGTGATTGCTTTTATTTTTTTTTTGTGTATCTATCTATTTATCCATTTTACAGAATGCTACAATATTCGTAGGATATACATTCATTTTTTATTATTGCTATTAAGTAGTAACAAAAATCCTTACAAAGGTTTACATTAAGCCTTAATTCCACAGGAATATATGAACCAAGTATTGCCACTGATATATAATGCAAGATATTATTCTATGTGTAGCCTTTCTTTGAGATTATATGAAGCCATATTACTTTCGAATACATATTCTGAATATAGAGATTCAGTGTCAGATTACAGCTGACATCAGGAATATTATGTTATGTTGAAGAGTGTGACAACGTGTCAGCAGTGGAGATACTGGCAATATACAAACGTATACTTCAGTCAACGCATGAAGCGACAATGAAATATACAAATCTACACATTTCTAAATCTGACACACTGGCACTTTAAAATGAAACACAAACTTGCTCATCATTAACTGTGAATTACATGGAATTATCTTCCCATCTATAGCATCCTCCTTGGATCTCTAGCAAGTTTCATATATCCAATCAGTTGTGGATGTGCAGTGCATCTGAATTGCCTCATAATTCTGGAGGAGAGTCATGTGAGGCCTGCTGGGAGCTTTTGAAATGAACAAAATGCAGAGTCAGTGGATGCTGGGCGTAGTTTTGGAGTTGCAGTTCTTTGCCTCTCTCGGCCTGATGTGGAGAGTTTCTGAGTGTTTGTCTCTGGCGCTCTCTTGTGGCTCTTCTCGCTTGTACAGCATTGATCGTAACTCCGGCAGACACTGGTCCCAGTCTTCAGGCAGTAAGAGCAAAAGGAAGCCCAAACAAATGATGGACACCGCAATGATGCGTACACTGTTGAGCTGGATCTCACACATGTAGTGATCTATGACTGCAGTATGAAAGATTTTTGGTGGAATAACAGTTAAATGTGTTGAAACAGGATGCTAATGTAATCAGGGCTATATGGAACATTTCAATTATATGAAAATCAAAAGTATTTTTTTAATGCTTCATACTGAGCAAAGATGCATTAAAATGATCAAAAGTGACAGTAGTGACATTTATAATGTTATAAAATATATTTATTAAATTATAATTATCAAAGCATCATGAGAAATAGGTTTGCTGGTTTCCAAATATGAGGCAGCACAACTGTTTTAAATAAGAAGAAATGTTTTATAAGCACCAAATTAACATTATTATATTTTTGATCAAATAAATGCAGCCTTCGTGTGCATAGGAGTGCAACCTTAGTGTTCACTGTATATTATGGGGTAAAGGGGTAAAATTATAAGTAATTT
Source organism: Enteromius viviparus (assembly GCA_032353835.1). Classification (NCBI taxonomy): domain Eukaryota; kingdom Metazoa; phylum Chordata; class Actinopteri; order Cypriniformes; family Cyprinidae; genus Enteromius; species Enteromius viviparus. The sequence continues at coordinate 3,251,718 of JAUCNO010000082.1, read as the reverse complement.
ATTTAAAAACAGTTACTCATCCTCATATTGTTTCAGACAAGTATGGCTTGCTAACTTCCGTGAAACACACAAGGAAATGTTAAAGGGGTCATATGATCCAGTTTCATGTTTGCCTTTCGCTTTGGAGTGTTACAAGCTATTTGTTCATAGATAAGATCCCTAAATAAGCAAATACTAAAGTCTCAAAATCAAAGAGACTGTCATAACACTGCCTAAATGTTAATGCAAAGAAAAAAGGCAGAGCTTTTTTTTCTTGCTGTAGCGTTGCCGCGGGTGCCATGTTCTGGAGACACTGTGTGTCACTACTTTGTTAGGCTTCCAAAAGAGGACACACTGTAACTAGAAGTGGTGCAGTGGTTAAGTTGTATTTCCAACACTGTTCCAGAAAAGTTCAACAAAAGTTCCACAAAAAAGTATTCAGATTAGTTCAGCACATTTTATGGAGAACTGATTCTTGAACCTGCACAGTAGTGCATTTTCTTATTAAAAGAACCCGCTACTTACAGTACTATTCACATTCGCAGTATACTAATCACGAATTGAGGCATGGTCATGTTTAAGTGGCGTGATGTTTTTGTATCATCGTACAGGGAAACGGCATCACGTTATGGTAGGGGGGCGTAGTTTCCTTCACGTGTTTGAGGTATTCAGCTAATCACAAGGCACTGGATAGCTGGCCAATCATAGCACAGCAAAATTTCTTTTTAGAAATATCACATGACCCCTTTAAAGGCACAATATGTAAGTTTTCGCCATTAGAGGTCGCATTTTCAAAACAATAACAGAGGCGAATTGGGAGATGTTGTTTTCACAAATCATGTTCAGGGATGAAAAGCTTATCTGTTAAACCACCTTACCACCTGTACATGCCTTTTACTTACACAATGAATACTATATTGTATTGAATACTATAATACTATACTGTATTGTTTACCCGTCTAATAAAACCAGGCCCGGCCCTAACCAATTTGGTGCCCTAGGCAAGATTTCAGGTGGCACCCCATTGCATCGCAGTAAATTCCACTGCTAATGTACATATACTCATAAGAAACTTAATAGCTTTGTCTTGACTCTTGGACATTATTTTATTTATTAAGCAATTGCACATTCAAAATACTTAGAAAGAATTAAAGAAACAAATACAAAACAATTAACTGAACATATGCAATACAATATGAATAGCTAACATAAAGTATTAGATTTAAATACTCCCAAAATAAAAAGTGTAAACAACTGACATTAATTTAAAAACACAATATAAATAAGGCACTGTGCAAAATAAGATATTGAATTAACAAGCATTTGAGGAAGGAAATAACGTTACTATTTTCCATAACTACCAGGCCCTTCCAGAACATCAGCTGACGGTAAAACTAACAGATAGCGCTAGATATTTTCTGATTAGCAAACCATGTTATGCTAATGTTAACTCCCTAAAGTCGACGAACACAGCTTTTTTTCTTATCAGCGCAAAAGACACAAAAAATAATCTGTATTATAAATAAATGTTTTACACCTTTCAAATCGGTTAGGTGTTTACTTTTTTTTGAGTACACTCTCACTAAAAACAAAACTGTGGGCTTTTGCAAAATAAGGAAAATAAACAGTGTGCGTGTTTTTTCTTTGTTCTCTCTGCTTTGTTCTACGTCACTAAAATGAACTAAAACACACAGACGGGAAAAATATATTTACAGAAAGCTTGCAGTGTTTTTTTTAAACGCAAATCTTATGCGAGCCACTTTTGTTATCAATCATCGTTCGGAAACAGCAAAATAATACAATTAACATCATCTTTACAGTAATATTACACCTGTCTGTCGCGTTTGACCTCCTCTTCTTTTCTTTTTTCCTTCCCTGGGCACCAGACAGTTTGGGACATTTTAACATGTTGAGCTTGTTGACTCATCAAAAAAAGAGCACTGTGTAGCAGTTAAAGACTTAGGCAAGTAGGCTATATTATTATTATTATTATTGCTACAACTACTTAGTAGGCTTTGCTATGCAATTACTGTAAATGAATGTGGGCTTATTCTTTTCTGAAGTCATAATCCCAACTAGTTTTAAGTGGAAGTGACACTTTTTTTCTTTCTCAATTTCTGGCGCCCCCTGGATGTACGGCACCCTAAGCATTTGCCTATACAGCTTATGCCACTGGCCGGCCCTGATTAAAACATGCGAGAGCCGAGTCTCCGTCTAGATATTTCTTCTTGCCTCAGTTTGTACACATCTACGTTTTTTGGGATTGTGGAGAGTGTAATCATGATCCATGATATCGAAATGCACAATAAATAATTAGCACCCATGTGTGCTGCCATAGTGTTCATAGATGGAAACCAAGGATTGATAGGCGACAATGAACGGGGATGGTTCATTATTTAAATCTGGAATTTATAAATCCTACAAAACCTTTGAGATAACGTTAGTACACAACTGCATGAAATATATAACACTGTGCATTTGGTTTTTGGATATTTTATAGCAAAAGTCTTACATATTGTGCCTTTAACAGAATGTTGATGCTGACATTTTTCATACAATGGAAGTAAATGGTGATTTTCTTGTCAATCCCAAATGTCATGATTTTCCTGGTCAATATTTACATTGATCAGAGTTGACATTATGCATAACATCACCTTTTCTGGACTACAGAAGAAGTACACATTTCTAACAACATCAAAATGTATAAACAGCAAATGGTTGTGTTCTGACTCACCAGCATTAAGAGGAACACTGAGTACAACGCCCAGAGAAATCAGAGTAGGAAGTGTTATCAAAACACCGAAATTCAAGAGGAAGTTGAACACTAAAAGAGCAGCCAAAGAAAAGAGTCAGAAGTTAAATGTCTTCATGATGGATCTGCTTATTACAAACATACAACTTTTCACGCCAGGAGATGTTAACTGATGGACTGGATTTATGTGTATTACTTGTGGATTATTGCAATATTTTATCAGATGCTTGAACTCTCATTTTTATGGCACACATACAATCTGTGAAGTTAAGAGAAGTAAGTTTCTGCGTATGTGTGCGTGCCCCTCTTACCCAGCAGAAGAGCAGACATGCCACAGATGCTCGGCCACGGCAAATCTCGAGGTGAAACAAAGTCCTCAGCCCCCATGAGAAGCAGGATCAGAGGTACAGCACTAATGAAGACCAAATTAGCTCCACCGAGGACAGTAAGATACACAGCTGCTTCACCCAGCTTTGCACTACCCAGAACAAGCTTAAACAGAACCTGAAGAAAAGATTTACACTTACAGATTTCTCTACAAACAAGGAGGGCATAAAAATAATTGCATTCATTTGAGATATCTCTGAAATAGCAGGTTTTTGGTGTGAGACAGATGCTATGTTTGCTGTGCTTTGTAATCCCATCTTACTTTGTATATAGCTGCTGTTGATGCAGAACCAACCACAAGGGAGATGCCTATCACAGAATAGCTGTGGAAACCATCGGCATATGTCATCATAACAATGCCCCCAATGGCTAAAATGGCTGCCACAATCTGTGATTAGACAGGACAAACTGCATTATGTTGAAAAGTAAAAATAAATTATAGACTTCAATCGCAACTTACCATAATTAAAACTTTTTATAGAACAGTTTATACACAGTATCATAGACTCACCCGCACTCCCATAAAGCGATCCCGCAGGACAATCCAGGATATTAGGAAGACAAAGGCACGACTACAGCAGAAAAGGGCACAGGCATCAGTGGCAGGGATTCGGCGAAGGCCTTGCAGGTACAGGTAGCTGGTGAGAGTCCACAGCACTCCAAAAGGAGCCACGCGAGAGAGCAGCATCCTCAGAGACAGCCCGTCATCTCCCAAGAACTGACAACACTCTCTGTCATGAATCACACACATGTGAATACTGTATCATACCATAATTGATCACTCCGGCATTTCCAATACACATTCGCGTTACAGAGAGTGGCAAATGTTATAATAATATTAAAGTTATTTCTGTGACACCGAAGACTGGAGTAATGGATGTTGAAAAGGTTTGCCATAAGATGTAAAGGTTACATTTTCATTAGGGATACTCCGATCACGATCGGCCGATATGTTTGCGCGTTTTGTCAGTAAAGCCGGTCCTGTAATATGCGCTAAATGCCATCAGGTGCTTGATTTCACATTGAGCCGTATATACAGTACTACACACTACACAAAACATACAACATATTGGCCAATCATGATCCCTAATTTTCATATATTTAAAATCTTACATGTTGCTGTATATACATTTTTATGTTGTTAGAAATGTACATATATTTATAAATATTTACAACTGTAGCAAAAAAAATCCTTTGGATAATGATTAACAATAACCAACCTAATGTAAAAGTCGTTTTAGAGGTGGAACAAGTAATTATATTTTGATGAAAGTCAAACTTTTTTTTCCCCTTAGAAATAAAATACACTTATGTGTGCGCACATCTTGAAACTTAATAAATACATGGAACATATTAAAAAAGTAAATATTAAATGTGACCATGGACCACAAAACCAGTTAAAAGGGTATTGAGATTTATTTTTCAGCAGAAAAAGTTGAATGAATAAGCTTTCCATTGACGTGTGGTTTGTTAGGATATGCCTGAGATATAACTCTTTGAAAATTATGAATCTTGAGGATGCAAAAAATCTAAATATTAAGAAAATCACTTTAATAGTTTTCCAAATTAAGTTAATAGCAATGCATATTTTCAATTAAAAAATTAAGTTTCAATATATTTATTGTAAGAATTTTACAAAATATATGAAGAACATGTTTTTGTCATAAAAAAAGCTACAATTTTGACCCATAAAATTAGTTTTAGCTACATATATTACTGTGCTACTAATGACTGTTTTTCACAAATATAAAATTTCACAATGACTTTATGAAAAAGAACTAGCAGCTAAATGAACATTACAAAACGAGCTATCCAATCAGGCAAACCCTGCTTTCATTAAATTACACAGACTTCGAAAAGCACCGTTCGGTTAACCTTTAAAAAATCCTTTGTGCTGAACTCACAAAAGACAAAAAATACCATGGGACATTGTAAAGAAAATGAGGTTAATGTCAAGTCCTCTATTTCAGCAGCCTACCCAACAAAACCGCAAAGTCAACAAAAGGAATCTGCATAAAACCAAACTATTACTAAGTGCAGCACTTTTGCAAAGTACTCATTTTGAAACGCAATAAAGTTTCATAGGTCACAGAGTCAGATCCCTTTGCATGAAAGGAAACACAACCCATCTCACCTGAAGCGCTGTCTGGGAGTCTGTCTGTCCTTGCTACAGCACAGGTGACCCAGGTAGTAAAGAGGGAAGATGGCACAGTTCCAGGAGGTGGAGAACCAAGTGAGGGTGAACGGGACATTCAAGCGTCTGACGGTTATTTTGGCCAACTGAGTGCATCCTGTCCAAGAAACGCAGATGCAGATCACCACAGCGACCCCCCACAGTGCTCTGTGCAGGTGGACTGCAGTCATATACAAACAGCAGCGAAGCCTCTGCAGCCTGTTCTCACAATCTGACTTGAGTGTTTCTGGGGCACAGTGACCATCTACCTTCACTTCCACCTTCTCGCTGTTGGACTGTTCATCTCCTGCAGATACAAACAATATAATTGCATAATACAAAGTTATAAGTACAGCTACACACATTTACAGTAATCACATCACCCCCTTTTTTAGCAATAAACTTTCATGCAGAACATATAAGAGAAATTTGCATAACAAAACTGACACTGACAAATCTGAAACGCAGTACATAAGAGATATGTAATGACATAATTTCTGAACTGTAACTTCAGGACAACTCACAGTAAGCACATTTGTAATATTGAAAACATCTGAAATTTAAACAATATTTTTGAGTCAATACATATCAAGTATTTTAGAGCATTTTTTATTATCATAACAAAATAGGGAATTATAGATACAGTACAATTTAAATGTGCTCTAAGGCTGCATTTATTTGATAAAATTACAGTAAAACATTTACTACTGTGAAATATTATTTATAAATCATATTATATTATTACAATTTAAATAACCAATTTATATTGGTACATATAAATGTTTACAAATTTATTGCTGTAATGGCACTGCTGGTATCATTTTAAAACCTTTCTTAATATTATCAATGTTGTGCTGTTTAATATTTTGTCAAAAATGTCTTTAATTTATCAATTTTTATTATAATACAATCAATTATAAGTATAAATTATGCATTAAGTTTAGAAGAACAGCATGTATTTATAAATGGAAATATTTTGTAACATTATAAATGTATTACTGTCGCTTTTTTAAAATCAATCTAATGCATCCTTGCAGAATAAAAATATGAATTGCCCTCAAAAATAGCCCAAACTGTTAATCAGTTTCAGTCATAAAAATATAGTCTGAGATTAAAAAAATAAAAAATTATATTTTGAGAAATAGAGTCAAAAGTGTTTTTACTTCAGGGTGAAAACAGACCTCCATATTTGTGGAGGTAATGTTATTTATTACAGAAAACAATTCTGACCTGTCCTTTTTTTTTGAAGACATATAGTTAATAGTTATACAACATAATAAAGCAAGATAGCATGAAGAAATACACAAGATATATGAAGAATGTATTTGCTGTCCATGGTACTGAAGACGCAACACAGTTTCTCCTGCTATGTACATGCATTCATTGTATTAAACAGATTCTCATTTCTCCTTTATATACCATACATTTGAACTCATGGGGTTTAAAAAGACATTTAGTATGTACTGGTCAGAACCTGCCTGGATTGAAGGACAGAACTGTCAGTGCAAAAAGGACAAGGAGGCAGACAGACTGTCCCCAAGAAGCATTCAGTCAACAGAACAAGTGTCTCATTATCATAGTCACACCACAGACCACAGTCTGGGATAGTTAATGTGATCTGAGTGCCAACTCAGTGCTGCAAACATCGACCAAGGTATCAATTTGAAGGTGATGGTGAAATGGTTAAAGAATTGACTTTTAAATCCAACCCTGTACAGTGACAATATGTGAACTACAAATGTGATGTACTGCCCATCACATCACAGGGAACTGTAACCCTAAAGGGATAATTGCACAAACCAATCAAATCCATTGGTTATCGTAGAAATACACCATTATAGCATTTATTTGGCCTTTATGGGTAGGTTCAATAAACATCCGTCTGACCATCTCTCTATCAACTTCAGTATGATGCAGAAAAGCAATGTCAAATCATATTTTTTACTACACACATTTAGCTGGAATTATTCTCTGATTATTAACTTCAACGATGCTCAGTTGCATCAACTTACTCCACTCCAACATTGGTGAGGAATGATTTTCTACTTACAATACTTCAAATGCTTTAAATGTCTCAATATCTGTACTTCACTGCTATATTTAATTCAATTATTATTTTGAAAACCTGTTGCAATTAAATAATTGTATCTGTTGCAACTGCATTCAGATGAAAAAAAATACAAAAAAATGTCTTACTCCCCTAACAATTTCATATAGATTAATATAAAAAATACAGCGCTCAAAAAATAAAGGGAACACTAAAATAACACATCCTTGATCTGAACGAATTAAATCTACTTGCTAAATACTTAATTCTTTACATAGTTGAATGTGTGGACATAAAAATCACAAAAAAATATCAATGGAAATCAAATGTATTAACCCATGGAGGTCTGGTTTGGAGTCACACTCAAAATTGAAGTGGAAAAACACACTACCGGCTGATCCAACCTTGATGTAATGTCCTTAAAACAAGTCAGGGAGGGATCTCCTCCCAGACCTGGACTAAAGCATCCGCCAACTCCTCGGCAGTCTGTGGTGCATCTGTTGGTGGATGGAGCGAGACATGATGTCCTAGATGTGCTCAATTGGATTCAGGTCTGGAGAATGGGCGGGTCAGTCCATAGCATCAATGCCTTCCTCTTGCAGGAACTGCTGACACACTCCAGCCACATGAGGTCTAGCATTGTCTTGCATTAGGAGGAACCCAAGGTCAACCGCCCCGGCATAGTCTCACAAGGGGTCACTGCCAAACCGGTCATGCTGGAGGATGTTGCAAGCAGCAGAACATTCTCCAAGGCATCTCCAAACTCTCACATCATGAGCACATCCCTGTCACATGTGCTCAGTGTGAACCTGCTTTCATCTGTAAAGAGCTCAGAGTGCCATGGGGCGAATTTGCCAATCTTGTGCTCTCTGGCAAATGCCAAACGTCCTGGACGGTGTTGGACTGTAAGCACAACCCCCACCTGTGGATGTCGTACTTCATACCACCCTCTTGGACACATGTGGCCTGCTTGAGGTCATTTTGCAGGGCTCTAGCAGTGCTCCTCCTGTTCCTCCTTGCACAAAGGCGGAGGTAGCGATCCTGCTGCTGGGTTGTTGCCCTCCTACGGCCTCCTCCACGTTTCCTGATGTACTGGCCTGTCTCCTGATAGCGCCTCCATGCTCTGGACACTAGGCTGACAGACACAGCAAACCTTCTTGCCACAGCTCAAATTGATGTGCCATCCTGGATGAGCTGCACTACCTGAGTTACTTGTGATGGTTGTAGACTCTGTCTCATGCTACAACTAGTGTGAAAGCACCAACCAAAACATCAGCCAGAAAGCATAGGAACTGAGAAGCAGTCTGTGGTCATCACCTGCAGAACCACTCCTTCATTAGGGGTGTCTTGCTAATTGCCTATAATTTCCACCAATTGTTTATTCCATTTGCACATCAGCATGTGAAATTGATTGTCAATCAGTGTTGCTTCCTAAGTGGCCAGTTTGATTTGACAGAAGTGTCATTGACTTGGAGTTACAATGTGTTGTTTAAGTGTTCCCTTTGGATTTTTTGAGCAGTATACTATATCAATAAAGTAAATGTTATATATCATCATGACTTTAACCTATCCTCGTTGAATTTTGTCTTTATCCTAATGTGACTAACAAGTTGATCAATTATATCCACAAAAGTTTAACTAGCTCATAAGACTGCACACAAATCTTATATGCTATGATGCAGTCAGTGGAGGAATGGAAATTAGAATTGAGAGAGACCTCATCTGCCCCTGATGACTCAGCAAAAAACTGGGCTCTGACTCAGTTACCTTCTCATGCATAGTAGAATCACTGACAGAGCTGCACATCATAACTCAGGCTACTGTGCTCAGCTCGAATATACCAATAGATACATCAGGGGTCCTGTTTGCTAAACAAATGTTTGCAGGGTATGCAAGACGTTTTTTTTTAAATAAGATCATAAATATTGGATTTTTCCCCAGTGTTTGCATAAAGAAAGTACATTAGTACAGTATTTATATAAAGAAAGTAACTGAAAGGGCTCTTTGTTAACAAACGACCTGTCTCAGCTGTTAATGGGTGATATATTTTGTCGCCTATGCCTGTGTCAACATTTTTTTAAAGTGAGGCCACAAAGATATATTTGTGCGTGGGGTGGGAGCTCAAATTGATGCAAGGGTGTGAAGCTGGTCTTTGATCGATGTGTTTACCTCATAAAGCATAGATTTTTACCTCTCATATAAAAAAAATCAAAGATCAAATTTATACCAGCTTGAGGAAAAGCATGAAGAAACAATCATCGCTGTAACCTTTAAGCCACATTAAATGTTTTTAGGAAGGAGTCAACCAGATTGTTCAAAATGCCATGCATCCAAACAACAGACTTACATAATGCATGCAAAACTTATATATTGCAATATCATTATTTCTATATTGGAGACTTTTTGTAGATTAAAAGTTAGTCCACCTAAATATTCAAATTCTGTCTTTGTTCACTCACCCTTACAAACTACATTTCTTTTTTTCCTGTGGAACACAAAATACGATATTTTAAGGATTTTTTAATGAACTTATTACCAAACATTCTTCAGTATATTGTTATATTCTAACGATGAACGTCATACAAGTTTAGTTAGGATACGTGAATTATGAGAGAGTTCCTATTTTTGGTTGGACTATGCCTTTAAGGAAAGAACCACAAGGGTAATGTTTGGGCACCCTTACAGTTCTAAGCCCTTAACTCTTATGTTATACTCATTAAATTCTTTACATTTAACTTATAAAGCGCGTATGAATCAAGTGCACTACCTCTAAGAGACGCGTTCCAGGGCTCATAGCCATAGTATCCAGTGATTCTCAGGATTCGCTCTTCTATGGAAGCGTTGTTGATGTACTCGACCGATCTCGATGACTTCAGTTCTTCACTTAGATCATCATCATCAACGACGAGGGATTTCAGCTGTCTGATCTGAGGACTGATATCTGACAGGCGGCGCGGACTCATGTCTGCAGGCTTCCTCATTCCCCTGAAGTTAAAAGAAGAGACATCAGAGCAAAATGGATCTGTGCTGAAATGTATAGCTTAGAAGATCCAACCTGCATGTAAACACATCGTCCACAGCGCAAACTATAGGCACGACACAATGCAACGCGACAAAACGCTGCCAATCAATGTGAACAAAACTGCTAGTGCGCGCACGCGAGTGTTTTATACAGTCAAACTTGCAGTTGCGGTCCAAAACAGTGTAAACTTGTTTATGGTACAGCAAACTGCAAACTAGACGAAAGCATTTAAGAAGACTAAAAGGATTTTTAGGCGCTTATTTCGAAGCATCTGTATTTTTTTGCCAAAAAATGCAACTCACTCTGAGACACAGGCTTTCTGTTTTATTCGGCACTCTGATGAGCCCATTTTAATAAGGAGTAACAGAATCAAGCGTTTGGAAATCGTGACTATCCATGGTAAAAAGTCAGAAGGAGACGCAGAGTGCTGAGCTGGAGCAGCACTGCTGTGTGAAGAAGACACGACCACCTGTGCACGTACTGCGCCTGCGCGGACACAAATTCTTATATCCTTTCTAAATTCTAAACTGCAATACCACCAATACTGATTTCATCTTATATCATTTGGCGTTATCCACGCTGACCACTAAAACTATTTTTAAAAAACACTTAACTCTAATTCAATTTGGTCAGCAACAGTTCATTTTAAAGTTATTATTTTTTTTGTTGAAATATATTTGCAATAAAATTGCAGACTCATGTCTAACTAGCTATATACATGGAGCTATATTAATTAGCTATATTAGCTATGTTCTATATCTTAGCTACATTAATAGCTACTGCATTATTTGCCACAAGAACAAAAAAAAAATGCCTCTACTAAGACTTTAGGCTTTTTGACGAACATTAAATTTAACATGCTTTTTAGATAAGCAGGTAAATTGCAGCAAACACAGCAGCCCAGCACAGACCATCTGTCTGGCACAGCAGAGACGGCAGTGTGTTGCAGGGGGAAAAAAGAAAACTGGCCAAGAGTGGATGAGGGAGGAAGGGGCTCTTGGTGAACTACCCAGGAAGAGGGAATTGCATGCAAAGCCTTTTTGATCAAATGCAACTGTTTTCCCTGGGTCTTTCCATATCTTTAAATTAATTTTAAATACATTTTAGACCCATCCCAATACACATACGAACAAGTTCATACTTGTTGCGATGCAGTAGCTATTTAATTCTTTTTTGGATACTTTGTGCTTTTGAGGGATTTTATTATACCGACCACCAAATTTCTAGGACATTCTGGTCACATAAACCAGAGGCTAAAAAAAGTGACGTGATATTTAATCAACAAGCCACACAATTTGAAAAATCATTCAGAGTATCGTGCCAAATGTTTAATACAATCTTTTATCTATTAAGTATGAGAAATTGTAACCTAATAGTGATGCTGACCTCAACACTATGGGCCGGTTTCCCGGTTAGGAATTAGATTAAGTCAGGACTAGACCTTTGCTAATTTAGGACATTTAAGAATTTTTAGAAACATTATATATGAGCATTTTAAGACCAAACAATGGCAATAATGTATTTTAAGATATCTCAGTGCAAGCTTTTTCCAGTTTAGACAGCT
>JAUCNO010000082.1:3220951-3238011 GCA_032353835.1 Enteromius viviparus | reverse complement strand
TATACTTCAGAGATATTTTACTTATAAAAATATCTAGGGGTGCCAATAATTTTGGCCAACAAGTATTGGAGAAAAACATTTATTTCACAATGAGATTTTCTCCCCATTTCAATTGTTTTAATTCAATGACAGGTTAGAATTTTGTAAATTTTTGAACAAAAGATCAAAAGGATAAACAATGCAGATTTATTTTCACAGCCACCTTTGCTTAGATTTACCATGGGTGCCAATATTAGTGGAGGGCACTGTAGATGAATGTCTAGAGGAACTCAAGGAGGTCTCTTATAGTTTCATGCGCTCAACTTATTGAAATTTGTCCAGGTCAAGTATAACAAGGTGAGCACAGCTGCAGGGCCTTGTTAACATAACCTCGGTTCAATTTCAGCACCACTATTACAGGATGGCATCAAATTCACTTTCAAACAGCAGAGTAAATACCTCTTTTAACAGCACTGAGCAGGCATCCTGTTAACAGACTGTACAGCTGCTCAGGGTTTTAACACACCTATATAGCCGCACAAAATGGTCTAAGTAAACAACTCTGAGAGGTCAAGTAGATGTGTTTGGGTTGCATTTGCTATTGGCTGAAGAATGAACACAATACAATTAAAACATTTACAGAATAACCAAAATCTCCAGTTTATTCTGTTTTGTTAAAGTGCGACTCAAGACATACAATGAATGCACAACCTTCAGTATCTTTAGACATGTGCAATAAAATAAAAATGTAAAAATGAAAACTACAAAAATGAATGACAAAATAACATACACCCAGTCCCTCATAAAAACGTACTGATGCACTGATGAAACTCAGTCTACAATACAACAGTAATGGCACTCAATGCACAACAGCACCTTTAGGTGGTGGACAATGCCTACTGCAACTGCAGAAGAGCCAACATGAATAAAGCCGTAAACGTATAGAAATTAAATATACTGATTGTCTGATGCCTCTACTAAAAATATACATATTTTTAATTCCCTTTATTAGTGAATTACAGAATGTGACACTAGGAATGTCATCAGGGACCTGCCCCTGTCTATTCTATGAATCTAATGAAACAAACAATGCCGTAAAGGTAGAGTAAAATAAAGGCTGGAATACGCTTTGTGATTTGTTAAATATGAACAGATTGTTAAACACAGACATTGTGCATTTGCAGACTTTGAATATAATTAAGGCTGGAATACTATACTACTACTGATTTTCAAATCTTTCCAAAAACACACTCATGTGCCCCTTATTACTGACAACTGAAAACAATATGTGTTCTAAAACGGGCTCAAAGTATCAAACGATCGATATTCTCAGACTGGATGGAATCATAAGCTGAAGCTAAAAAAGTCTGTGCACATCATACACTACACTGTTTCCTGTTAAATCTGTCATCTCTGACTGTCTGAAATCAGTAGACTGAAAAAAAAGTAATGCAGTGTTTTCCAGCCTTAAGCAATATCTACAAACTTAGTAACCTGACAATGATTTCCATTAATACACCAGCATAACTGTAATACAGGATATGGATCCCTTTATGTCACCTAACACAAACAGCATACAAAGTGCGCAATTCTAGTCTATGACCACTTACCAATTAACTATTTATATTCAGAGTCATGAATGGATTTATCATTTACATTTTCACACACACAACACCCTGTTCACAAAATGTTTTTCAGTTCAGCAGCAGCATGAACCATGATGTCCTATGATATTATGTATTCCACAAATTCATACAGTCCGTTTCCACAATAAATTACCTTCAGCCTGTGTTTCAAGTATTCACATCTATGGAAGGTTTCAGTTAACTTGACAGCAGAGTACACTAACAAATTACAATAAATTAATGCTCTTAGCGAAGATGTTTCAGAAACTTTAACGTGTCAGGTTTCTGGACGCAGAATTTTAGGATGCATCATCGGTCCATTGGTCCATTGGAGGTAGTAGTAGGTGAGGCTATGTCATCAGGACACATATCGGTTTTATCCTCCCTAAATGAAGCTGCCTGGTCAGACACAGAGGCGAATGAGAGGTGATCATGATCCACGATGTTAAGCTGGTCCTCTGTTTTTTGTTTCCTCAGGTAGAACATCTTTCTGAGTTTCTTCAGCTGCTGAAGTTCACAGAAGGTTTCCAGAACCACCAGCATCGCGATCAAGCCCAATATAAGGTAGACTGTATAGATGAAAGACAGATAAGGTTAAAGAGGTATAGAGAGCGACCCTTAAAGACTCCTACATGGGGTGTTGGCCAATTAATTTTTTATAATAAGCTAATAAACCAACCTAAGATAAAGTTGAAACTAAAGTTAAAGTTCTGCTACTGTACATGTTTATTGGCTTCTACTGTATCACATACCATTCAAAAGTTTGGATTATAAAAATTAAATTATTATTATTCTTAAGCGCTTATCAAAGATTTCTGAAAAAAGTGCATGTTACCAAATCAGGATATTACAATGGTTTTTGAAGAACTGTGACAAAATGAAGTAATGGATGCTGAAAATTCAGCATGGACATCACAAAAATAAATTACATTTGAAAATACATTAAATTAGAAAACAGCTATTTTAAATGGCAATCATATTATACAACATTGCCATTTTACTGTATCTTTAGATCAAATAAGTGCAGCATAAGCATAAAAGACTACTTCCAAAGCCATTTCCAAATGGAAATTAAATTAGAGAAGTAAAATGTACAATACATGGCTCTAAAACTAACTTTGCACTTACATGTTATGCCTAATTTATAGAGTTCTCTGAACCTCTGATGGTAGCCCTCTCCTGGCACATAGTCGCCCAAGCCAATAGTACTAAGAGAGATGAAGCAGAAATAGAAGGACTCCAGGAAATTCCACTCCTCTTCCAGTACTGAAAAGATGATGGCAGGAATGAGGAAGAAGCAGGAGATGGTTATAATGGCCAGCAGGGAGGCGTGCAGAGCGGCCAGCAGAGGTTTGGACATGCCCCAGCGCCGGTGCAGGTAATTCACGGGCCTGCGGGTACTGAACTCCATGATCCTCTGGACCACCGCAGTCAGGAACAGCAGGGTAAACGGGATTCCAACCACTGAGTAAATGATGCAGAAGGCCTTACCACCATCTGAGAGGGGAACGGTGTGGCCATATCCTGAAAAGCAAACATACACATGAAGCTCTTTAAAAAGATCTTTTCATTACACATGTTGATTTTTTCCTGTGAGTCAGAAAAAAGTATTCGACTGAATTTTATTAAAATTATTATTTATACTGTTAAAGATAATGAGTAAGAGAGAGACACAGGTTTAAAGACATTGTGTTCCTGTAAACTGTTTAATAAAAACACTGCTTTGCATAGTAATTGTATTTATGATTAATACACTGAGAAAAAAATAGTGAAGAACCAATGAATTTTCATTCAGAAATAATAAAGAAACGGCAAGTAACACATTGAATTACTCCAATAATATTTGTTTTATTTAATTCATCTTCGAAAAATCACTAAATATGCACTTAGTCATGGGAGTGGCATAATTTATGTTTTTATATTTGAGATGAGGTCATTGGGCTGTTTTTGCAGACCTGGCAATCATCTCATCCAGCAATTTTTTTTTCAAATGAGCAAGTTAATTTTGTTTTAAACGCCATCCTAATCACATAATGAAAGGTTACCAGGAATGTCAGGGGTGTTACCTGCTAAATCCTGCTGGATTAAGTTACATAATCTTTGAAAAAAGTCCACAGTATCCTTCAGACATCCTTCAAATCACCCACTGCAATAAATTACAAAACCACTAGGGCTCCTAAGGGGCTGTAAATATGTGAGCAAGCACTTATTTTGCTTTATTTGTAAAACCTCTAAGAGATGGTGATGATCATTAATACGATAATATTTAAAAGTAACCCCATTTTAACTATGTTTTGTCTATATTATAGTGTATTTGATATAATATTTTTTGCTAACATAACGTTTTTGCTTATGTAATACATCCTGAGCACTGGCTGATATGTTAATGTCACGGTTATTAATAGAATAGTTATTAACAGTTATAGTTATTAACAGTACCAGCCAGCTGAATGGCATTGCTGCTCATTTGAAACAATGAACCCCATCAAGCACTTTGGTCTATGTAGAATAGGCAAAAAAAAAAACTTTTAAAAGACTTTATGGATTTTTTATTTAATGTGATTGCACATTGCTGGTTATTTCTATGTGTAAAGCCTGTTTAATGAGCGCAAAAAATACTAATTGTACTTATAAGGATATGCAAAATATGTTGTGTTTGTGTGAGTCCCAGTGTGTCCTATTTTATTGAATTATTTATTTTTTACCTATTTGCCTTCATTCATAATATGTATTATGTGTTTGTCCAAGATCTTGATATATTGTAAGTCCCATAAAGCTTTGTTGACTTTTGACTCATGAAGGAAGAGAGAGAGAGAGAGAGAGACTGCTCCGACCCATTAAAAACATTTTCTTTTCAGAGTTACATCCTTACTTTAAAGCATATTTTGTCTATATAAATATTATTGTAAATGTTTGTCTGTTTAAAAACAACACATCAAAGCTTTTCAGCCTTCACATGCGCCCGCTAATGCTTTTATCAGAGATCTCAATTCAGAGAGGACAGGTCGACCTTATGCACCACACCGGTGTTTTCTACCATTGCGGCCGCTCTTGGGTAAATTATTGTAAAGAAGCGCTTAATGTTACCGCACTACACAAAGTAAATTATAAAATGTAAATCACCTACCAGGTTAGAATACAAAAACAATCCTATTATGGCTATTTAATACTGTAAAGAGAAAGTGTGTTCTCACCTGTCGTGGACAGCACAGTGCTGGCGAAGAAAAGGGCTGATGTAAAATCCCAGTTCCAGTTAGTAGTAGCATTATTGAGAACCGACACACCGTAATTACTCGCCTCTAAAGCTCTGGTGAGAAACTCCTCCAGTCTTTCTTCGGACAGGCATTCATTGTCATTTAGAAACTGCTGCTTCACGGTCCGAAGCTCTTCTCGAAGCAGCTCTTCATAAGGCAGCTCCACCGCGGAAAACACTAAAGCCCCGAATATCAGATATAACACATACGCCGACACCAAGACCAAGAAATACCACGTAGACCTGTAACCTTCTATGACACGCACACACGAACTTCCAGACAGACACTGAAGCATTGTCTCCGCGGGAGAATTAATACAGGTAATTGTATGACTGAAATACACTTGTTTATTTTCAAATACAAGGGAGCAAACACTCTTACAGCTGTCTTTTGATTATAATTTCCTGTTTTCCCCTGCCGGTATTGCGGAGCTGATGTGACGGATGATCAGGAGAAGCGTTTACTAATCGTACTATGGCGAAGCGATTTTATTAATATTCATGAGTCCTCCATTCGCCTGTGAAGGTTAACAACGCAACGTCAGCACTGTCTAATAAATATTCATAAGTAAGCCATCGCCATTGGATGGTTACAGCGGGCGTCAGCGTTATCTGATTAATATTCATGAAAATTGCCTTCGCTGTAGTAGGATTCATATTTTTGCGTCAGGCTGATGACGTCTTGTTTCTCTACGCCTCACCTTACGCAGGTCAACCCTATTCATTGCATTTATCACGGTAGGGCGCACCTAGTAAGGTAAACCTGAGGAATTTGCATTTAGAAGATGCAACTGTTTCAATAAGAGGATACTCAAGGCCAAGGGAAAGTGACCCATTGAGGTCAGAAACTGCTTCAAAGACACATATTCGGTTACCTGGTAGAACAGGTTTGATTAGGTGACGATAGGACAGTCTTATGGGTTGACAAAAGATGTGAAAAGTGATCTCAAACAACTGTTGGAGCTTTCAAAGCTTTCACGTGTAGCAATGGTTATGTATAACCAAAACTCTTGGTTTCAGTCTATTATCTAATCAGTACATGTAAATGAAGCTGGAGTAGCCTATTTAAAAGTATCATAAAGGTGGCCCAACTGTATTTCAAACTTCTGAAGCTATTAGCTGTTAACAAACAAAATGCGTGTTCCACAAAGGAATAAAATGATGACAGAATTTTATTTCATTTGGTGAACTACCCCTTTAAATCATTACATTGTTTCTATTTTGACAATTGCTTCATTTAAAAGCATCACTCCACCCTGCACAGGCATTAAACCGCAGATATTTATCTCATTAAACAGGTCTGTGCACATTCTTTAGCTAAAGCTATAGACTGCTTACGTGGATACTATCATACTTGTGTGTCATCGTTTATCATTTCTTTTTAAACTTGTACTGTATTTAAACGTTTTACAATCACAAACTTTCTCAACAATGCTCTTGTCCTCATTTTGCCTTTATGGTAGATTTCACAAGTGGATGCACAGCTGTACTTTCTGTGCCACTTGCAGCAGTTCTGCTGCATCATTGGATGACTGTTTGCTTTATTTTTGGTATTGAACAGAAGCCAAACTCTGAGAGCTTCCTTTTAATATTCTGTTCTGCTCCTTTGGGTTATTTCTGGATGATCGAGTGAAATGTGAGACCTCTGGCCAGACCTGAACGACAGTGTAGTCAAGGTCGTTGCGACACAAAGGCACAAGGCCGTAACACGGAGCCAGTGTTATTGTTATTCTGCTAGTGGCATGTTAATGCTAATCTGCTATGACAATTATTTACATAAATGTCTCTGACAGTAAAATAGAAGGTTATGTTATCATAGTGAAAAGTCGCCAGATATTCGCCTATAATCACATAAAAATAGTGAAATAAAAAGTAAACCTGAAAAAAATAAAAAAATAAATAAAAACGTCTATATTTACAAAAGTTTAACTACTAACAAAAAGTATTGATGTCCCCAGTTCTGAATATGTAGTAGCAATTTGTGTAAGCTCCTTTTTAGGACCACTAGAGGGAACTGTGACTCCAAAAAACGTGGGAAAATAACTTTTACATTTCTGTAGAGGTGTGGTGTTTCAAAGGTCAGATGCAGACTCTGGAAACGTGTATAAAACCTGGTCTGGTTATTCTCCAGAGCATGTTTTTGAAAGCATAGCAAACTCATTTGATCACCTGAACAATTACATTTGCATTCCTCAACTGTGTGTGGAACAAAAAATAGTTTAACCAGCCAAATCTGTAGAGTTATAGTCCTTTTAAAGTGTGTCTAGAACACTGTCAATCTTACACCTGGGTATAATTTATCTTTCCTGTTTCACGGCCGCAAACCTTTGATGTTTCTCTGTCTACTGTACTTCTCCGCCTACTGCGGTAAGACTTAAATTTTAAAAGCTTGCGATTTCCATGTTTAGCCACTTTAAATACAGAGGAAGTTGTTTATGTTTTAAATGGTTGGGTTGTGTGGTACCATTAGGTTATCACCTACCACTTAAAGCCATTTCCACATGCTTATTCCATTATTCAAATAAGGAACGCTATTTCCATTACTCACTTGTGCCTTAATAGTATTTTTCAGATCTCGAAAAGACTTGCGATATTTCCAATGTCAAAGGGAGGACGTAGAATAAAGATTAATTGGTGGCTTTGTCAACACCGCTGATCTACACCTGTGCGCATAAAGGAACGGCAGAGAAGCATAAATGCTTCAAAGCATTCCAACTTTGTTTTAGTGCTTCACAGAAGGCCTTTTTCTTCCAGTTACTGGCTCAAAGGAAAGACAGATGAAATGTCAGCACGCACATAGGGATTAAATGTCCTGTTTGTTGAAAACAAGAACTTCCCAAAATCCTACATGAGGTTACTTCATAAATCAATGGAGATCGTGCTGTTAGTCTCCAGCTAACCTTGTCTTTATTCTATCATTTGTCTCTTGCGTGGCACAGTCTGCTTATATTATTTGCTGTAACCATGGCATAGCCTCTCAGACAGGAAGCGGACACGTGCAGAGCTATCCAGCCAGAGTCAACATTTTGTCTCAATGGTTGGCATTTGTGTCTGGGTTGTTTTTGACCATCCCCGGGCTGTTGACCAGTTCCCAGGATTATGTTGCAATAGTGCTGAAATTGAGATCAGGACATATCTGACAGCTGGCCTCGGTTTGTCATCCTTTTGTGACGCACAAGCGCCCTGACGCCATGTGCCCGCCAGGCAGCCGCTCATTAGTTGGGTTGCGTGCTTTGGCAGGAGCTGCCACTCAGCGTGTGCGTTCTCAGCTGTACTTTTTTGGGGGCACGTCATTGATTGGGGCCACATGCTGTGTGTATGCATATGTTTCAGGTTGAGTGCAGGAGAAGCCTCTTGGCCCAGCAAGTTCTGCGGTTCACTTTGGACATGTAGCCTGTAGTCCGGACTCAGAAAAGACATCCCTCGCGGCATCTGGAAAAGTCATCCCTGCCGACGGGTCCACCCCACAGGGGCTCTTGCGCTGGGTCTAGTCCATGAAGAGCTGTGGTAAGCACACTGCATTCTGTAGACTCCTCTGAGAATAGTCTGCATTACCTCCCCTGATTTATATTGTATTTTTTAAGGCCACTGCCAGAAAACTCAATGGCATTCTTGTATGCACTGTATGCAAGAACAACTAAAAAGGAGAAAGTATCAGTTTCACCACTTTAACCCTCATTATCCATTTATGTCTAAGACCCCTAATCACTGAATTCACTGAAAAGAATAAGTTTCGTAAGAATCATTTGCTTGTGGATCACAGGTTGCACTCTTACTGTGTGCAGCCTGTGATGCGATGTGATTATTTTATTGCCAATATTCACAATACCTGTGCCTTTTAATTTCGCACTCAGTTTGAACTTTGGTAACGATGACTTGTGTCGTAGCTGTAGATTCAATAAAATATATTTAGTAGCACATGAAGCACAAACAGCGCACCGTATAAAAGATTGAGTTCAAAATGTTATCAATATTGAGATTAAAATGTGTTCAAATAAAGATTTATTGGAGCCCTTAAAGTGACAAGTGGTAAAGAAATGACATGAAAAGAAAAATTATATTTCAATGCTTTTGTGTTGCAAAATTATTGCATTTACAAAGGAAATTCTCTTGCAAAACATTTGTGTTTACTAGCATAAAGTAAACGCCCTATTATTGTCACACAAAAGTTTCCCCTCTCATTTTTTTTACCATTTCATTGGCCCTTTATGGGCTTTCGTAGCAATTCATCTAAAAACTGATATTTTTATCCAGTCATGTCTGTAATATCTGACTACTGCCCTTTAAATACATCAAAGGAACATATTTTAAAAGATGAAAGAGAAAAAATAAGAGGCTGGAGAATTTCACTCTTTTAAACAGCAGCATCCCACAGAGACTTGCCCATGAAGTTAATAACTCTTAACACTTCTAGAACCTGCTTTATGTAAAGCTTTCCTAATTTAATCTGCCACCTTCCTTCATGACCTCAACACTACCATTTTTGTGGTGTTTTGAGTGCAGAGCTAATCGGCTTCGCCTCTCAGATTGATGACTTGCTGGGTACACAGAAATATGAAAGTGGCTGGTGTTTGAAATGTGCTGAACTTCCTCTATGAGCTGATCTCATGGCCAGCATGTGGCAATGTTAATATCCTCTTGAACTACCCTGAATCATACATCATTAATTTGCCATGCCTCTGTGCGACAACTGAAAAGATGCATCTGTAATTTGCTCTGAAATGAATACTCGATCTTGCGGTCCCTCTATTTTCAAAACATTGAAACTGGCACACTTGCAGCATTAATTTGTCTTTATTTGCCTGCCAATGGTGAAGTCAGACTGGTGTCTTTCATTAAGTTGTTTGCACTCACATCAAACGCGTTTAAAATAAGCGTGTTACCTTTGCAGACAACTTACACCTTCATGTGAATGAATGAAATGAATGGTGTTTTCCATATGGGTTTTTAATGAGCTGAGGAACAAGCTGTTTTAAATCGTAATCAAACTCCCTTGGTTCTTAAAAAACAAAGAAGAACAGCATTTATTTTGACACTGAATCTTGATGATGGTGTTGTTTAGTTGTTTTGCAATTTTACTGACCTTTGGATTAAAGTAAAACAACAATTTTGAACTCCTTCCCCTTTTCTTGCATAAAAAAGGCTGCCTGTCAGTAAAGTATGATTAATGAAGGTAATTAATGATGGCCAGTCCTTTGTTTCTCTGCTTTTTGTGAAGATGTTTGTGAACATGAATTAGTTTAGACATTTCTGGGTCAAGATATTAGTTTAACTGGCAAAACTGTTGTGGTATGTGCAAACCTTTGCTTGAAATAACTTTAGACTCTATAGCACAAGTTTGCAGATGAGTAAGCAAATGTAATTAAGCATGTAATGGCCATAGAGTGTGATTAGCGACAATTGTTGTGACAATTCAGTTCCTCTTACTCTACGGGTATCTGCGAAACAAGCTGTTGTTTTTGGCATTAGTATCTGTTAGATGAACTGATAGCATGTGTGAAAGACATTTAGTCTGCTAATATCTGCCAATTTTAAGACAACTGGTTTGTTTTTGAATAAATGTTAAACTTAAGTGAGTTTATGGGATAGTTCATGGGAAAAAAAGAAGATATTTTAAAGAATGTCTCAGTGTTTCTTGGTTAGCACTGAAAGTGAATGGGGTCCAAAACACCAATGGACCCCAGTGAAAAAAAACGTATTTAATACCTTGAGTCATGGATTGCTTGTGGATGACTTAATTATCAGCTGTTCAACCTTTAATTCTGACGGCACCCATTCACTGCAGAGATTAAAATTAATAAGAAACTGATCTTGTGCTTGGCTTTTGTTTTTCTTTTCTGGTATTACTTCTGGATGGTTTGACGATTTATGTTATTTAAGTTTTCTTTGGTTACATTGTTATCTGTATAATTTTTGATACACTCTGAAGTATGCTTGAAGTTATTTCAATTCCTTATTTATGGGTTCTTTTTGTATGTTTAATAATAATGTCAATAAAAAATTGTTAAAAAAAAATTAATAAGAAACTAATCTAATGCTACATTTCTCTAAATCTTAACATCTTGGATGCTGTGAGTGTAAGTAAATTTACAACAAATGAAAATTTTGGGTGAACTATTCCTTTAAGAAATTTAAGAGTCTCTGTTGTGTTCTTTCGAGGAAAACTTGTTAACATTCTTACACTGTGCGTTAATTAGTTTGCTCATCATCCAAATATTGAGGTCACTAAAAAACAACTGAGCAGCCCACATTACATCATTTTATTGTCTTTTTATGTAATTACTCAATCTTTTATGTGGTCACTGCAGATAATATAGTAGTACATAAACTTTAAACTTTGCCCCCAATTTCCATAAAAGATTTTTTACTGCATCACGGGTCCATCCTGCCACATATGGCAGGCTTGTGTTTCGAAAGAGGAATTATAAAAACATGGAAAATGGAAAATGTTATCTTATCCATCTTCTTGGCGTCTGCAAATTTCTTCCAAAACAGGATGAAAGTGATATTTTAAGAGATTATTATAATCAATGAACTTTGCAGATAGTCATTTTGGGTTTTGTGAGGAAATGCATTGCTCAGATGGCTGCATATTGATGTTCAAAAACAGCACTGGACCGTTCTGCTCAGCATGACCCATTAGTCTTCCACACTTTACCCCTGCTGGAACTAGAATGACAACAGCAGACAGAATCATCTCAAAAACACACTCATGTGATAAAAGAGTTCCCATCGCTCTTTCTGCATACATTTGACCTACAACAATATTTCTAGGCTAGCTTCCCAGTTTTGTTGGACTATGTGGATTGTTGGAAATGGTTTTGCTTCAGTAGTTAGGCTTTGTGCTCAGTTGCACAGTCACACGGATACACAGGAGAATAAAGGTATAAGTGTCAAACTTTCCATTTCTGCTACTGAACATCTGAAGCATCTCTTCACAAACAATATCAAATTCAGAAACCTCAGGGTACTGGCTTGCTGTGCCATTAGTCCCCCAAAAATGGACCATTAAGATGTGTTTTTGATATGTGAAGCAGCAGAACTGTTTTTAACATTGATAATAATAAGAAATGTTTCTCAAGCAGCATTAGAATGATTTCTAAAGGATCGTGTGACACTAAAGACTGGAGTAATGCTGTAAATTCAGTTTTGCCATAACAGAAATAAATTACATTTTAAAACATATATATAGAAATTATTTTTTTTAATTGTAATAATATTTTTTCTGTGTGCTATTTGTGTCTAGAAGAAGACGAAACAATTTCTGGCCTGTCGTATTCATAAATTTCAGCTACTGTATTTCTTGCATTTTATTCATATATTTCTGCCACTACAGTTCTGTTTCATAATGATGAATACGGCAATAAAGAGTATAATGCAGTAATGTCCTAAAATTTATTTATATGAACTATAAAGGCAAGATGCCTTAAATTCAAATAATCCCTAATCCTAAAATGTTGTCAGATTTATGGCTTTTGTTAGCTTCACTGCAGAAAATCTCCAACACAAAAGTCAGGAGAACACCTCATACCATACTGGCTTTGACTGAATTGGATCATTTTCTGTGCTTTTTCAGATCTCCTTCTGTGTTTTATCTTTTACTTTTAAAAAAAGAGAAAGAAAGAAGAACAGAGAATCCCTTAATATGAGGTACATGGACCTTGACACAGTGATGTTGTTTAAAACAATAAAGAACATTGTGGTCCTGCAGTATCTCAAGTGTTTTATTTTATTACCTAGATGCTTAGTTTTTAGCGATGCTTTCCAGAAAAAGAGACTTAAAAGCATTCTTAGAAGCTTCCTCAGAGATCTGTCTCTTTCTTTCTCACTGTTTTATACCTGTCCCTGGAACAAGAACTGCATCTGATGTCTCCTCAGGAGACACAATGCTCAGCCTCCTCCACGTGAAAATTACGGCAGAAGCATTAGGTTCATAATGCTGTCTGTGTGATTGGGTTTGCAGTGTACCGTGAGCACAGCTGGATCTGTTTATAGGCCTACTAAATAACGGTAACACGACATCCAAGCTTTAGAGAACGTCATTCATGTGCATCAAGTACAAAGATGAAATATTTCACGATGTTCTCCAGTTGTCTAAAAATTCTTCAGTTTCAAAAACCACAGATTCCCCACATTAAAGATAACAGGATCGGCTTCAGATACTTCACATGCACGTCGCTGTTTTTCCCCTGTTGCTACGTGGCCCGATCATTATATTTAACACAGCACTTCTCCTTAATTATCCCCTAATTGCACAGTTGTGTCAGCTGCATACACATGAAAACACGTTCGCGTATCTTTACCACATCAGCCTGCAAAGTGCTCTGCAGCATCTGAAAGCAGTGAAATGTGGGCACTCTTTCAGAGACAAGAATTACTGGAGGACAGCATGCCGCCCTAATTCTACCAAGCACTGTTTTCCTCTAAATGCTCCAAAGAGAGCCCAGAGGATCAGCAGATGGAGGACAGAAAAACACTACCGAAATTGGACATGGTTAGCTCATTCGGAATGGTTTACAGGAGTCCGTGCCTCCACTTGCATTAATGAATTAAAGCACAAATTTAAATTAGGTTTACATTGAATTAAGAATAGGTTCAGTAAAGATGCACTAATGTTGTACTGGCAACCTAGCATGGATCACTTAGAAAAAGTAGTTTTTGGTTCCCAATGCCATTGCAGAAATCTGCTAAGTCAACATATTGTGCTCATAAGATGACCCAAACTCAAAATAAATATTTAGGTCTACATTTAAGAATAGATATTTTATTAATTCCCATCAATTTGAATTACACAAAGTATACTAAACTCAATCCCTCAGTTTCACAGACAAGATTTAAAGTAGTCCCTGACTAAACTGCCTGTTTGAGCTGTCTCAGATTAAAATAGCTTGCTCTGACATATCTTAAATCATGTCAGTGTCATTGTTCTGTGTTAAGATGCACTCCTGTAATATTTTCTGATAAGGCATTTTTGTAAAAGTTGCTTAAATATCATAATTTAACTAATGCCTAGTCCTGGCTTAAGCTAAGCCCTGTTTGTGAAACCGGGCCGAAATGTTTAATTAATACATAATTTGAAATGTGTTTTTTATTCTTTTCTTACATTAAAAACGTAAATTCTGTTTACATTTTTTAAATTTAGGTTTTTCATCTAATATTTATATTTTATTTTAGCTTTATTTAAATTAATTGTCATTTTTTTAATCTTTTATAATATATATTTTATTTATTTCAGTTTTAATAATTTTAATATTTTTAGTTCAAATTTTATTTCAGTTAGCTGTCAAGGCAATATTTCCAGTTTCCATCAAAGGCTTTAACATTTTATTTTCACTTTACTTCAGTTAATGAAAACGTTTTGTTTTTTTCTTTTTAACTAAACTTTTTTTTAGTTTTAGATAACACTGTTGAGAAGACCTGTCTGCTTTAGATCATTAGGGAAACTCACAGGGCCTTGTTGTTTCTTTGAGTTCTGTTTCTCCAGAGTCTTCTTGTCAAAAGGCTTGCGTACAGTTGTTGTAGGAAGATTATCAGGAAAGAAACTGAAGCTCTGAAGTAAATCCAACACGCGAGTGTGTTCCTCTTGGAACAAAGACACCAGATTTCCTTCTGTACCACCCAAACCAGACAGCTAGAGAGACGTAGACATCACATTAGGTTTAAAAGAATTAAGAAGGATGAAGACCTCACAGGAATGTTACAGATCATGATAAATCTGTGCTCACCTGCAGCAGTGGAGTGAGCTCTCCAAGCGTGAGTGCAATGAAATCTCTCTGGGCCTGGGTGAAGCCTCTCACGCAGCTGGTGAACAGATCTTCGGCTGCTCGGTGGAACTTGGGCAGCTCATCCAGCAGCTGGGCGTTCAGGGCTTCGTAGTTATTTCTAGCCGCCTGAAGCTCCTCCTGTACGCGCTTGTCCTTCAGCCTCTCTGCACGCTCCTTACAGTTGTCGTAGTCGAGCAGTTTGTCTCTACGTTTCTGGATAAGTTTGTGGGGGCCGGCAAACATATTGAGCATCTGGGTGAGGGGAGTGATGACTAGGGCTTCTGTCCTCTCCTTCTGCTCAAAAACAGACATGCGTTTAGAAACAAGTGAGACATAGTTCATGCCAATATCATGTGCTTAATTCAAACTAATACTAATGAAAAAAAAATGTATGTATTGTTGAACCACAAATGTCACATAGACTATTTAATTATGTCTTGTTGCTGGCCCTTGAAAGTGGTAGTCCCATTGCTGTCTAAGCTGGGTCAGAATTTGCTCTCGGAATTTATTTGTGTAATCTGTATTCCGAAGGTCTAACGGGCTTGTTCCATAAAGCAAATTTACCAAATAAGCCAGGTTTATGGCAGATAGTCTGACTTATTTTAAATTCAAAAAGTCAGACTAATTGAATAAGCCTGGCTTATACTCTAATCTTGGTTTATGGAACAGGCCCCAGGTCTGGAATGACTTGAGGGTGAGCAATGACATCATTTTCATTTTTGGGTGAAGTTTTTCACTATGAAAGGCAATCCTAAGTAATTTTGGTACTCACAAACTCTGTGAACTGATTGTCACTGATGCATCGATGCGCTCTTTGAAAACGTTCAGGGTCCATATGCTGTTGCCGTTCTGTGTAGATGTCACAGAAACTGATGGCGGAAAGCACCTTTACTGAGGCAGACTCCTATTGGATAGAAAACAGGTCAGGCAAAATTGCTTGCTGAATCAAAAAGTGAATTTGACCATCACACAGAGGAAAAACCAAGTAGTGCACAATACAATGAAATTGGCAAAACAAACATGACTAATTTAGTTGTGTTGTGCTAATTTCGCTGAGTTGTGGCCACTATGTTGTGTTAATTTTGTTGTGGATTTGATGAGCTGCACTAATTTTGTTGTGTTGTGGCATGTGTTTGTTTTGTGTAATTATGTTGTGTAGTGGCTAGGGTTGGGTATCGTTTAGGGTTTTTCCAATTCTGGTGCCAAATCGATACTTTTAAAGTGGTTCCGGTGACTAAACGGTGCCTGAATCGATACTTATATACTTACCTTTATAAAGCATTGTTCCAACATTAACAGTCATTAGTAAGAAGTTTATAAATACAGCTTTGAATGCCTTGTTCTTGATTTATAATCATATTTATTACAAAGGAGATTTAAAGGCTCGTTATCATCCAAACAGAACAAATAAAAACGACACAGAGGGATGCAGAACTATTCATTTCAAGATGCAAATAATATGAATCTGTTCACTTGAATGATTTATTATGAAATTGCATGAAAGGTTTAAAAAGTCTATTCATAAAGTATCTAAAAAAAGATTTACTCTATGAACAATGCATTAAATTACATCAAATAAAGACAAAATCAATAATGAATACATAAAATAAGCTTATGAATCAATAACTAACATATAATCCAATGCCATGTCTCAAGTCAAGTGAATTAATCATCTTATAACAGGCATCCAATACTGACACGACTGACAAAAATAAACATGTTCGCACGAGCAGGGGAGTATTCCAGAAAGCAGGTTATGTGACATACCCGGGTAAGCACAGAGAAAATAATTGCATCAGTTTTTTTGTGTCAGGGCATTTTTTGTACAATGTGGGCATGTGCAGTGGCTTTACATGGAATAACTCCCTGGGAGACACCCTCTTCCCCCCAAAATTTATGCAGCAATCGATTTATGTTTGACACTGTGAAGGATAGTGTATGCCCTTACGTTTCGTTTTTCTAAAGATTACTTTAAATATGTGATGTGAAGAAAATATTTCATTTATGAATTTATAATATTGTAATGTATTACCGTTAATCGTAAAAGCGTGTGAAAACTAATGCCATGCTTTTTCATACTGTTTTATTCTTATATATTTACCAATGGGGTACTAGCATTGTAATGTTTCTTCATTTAATTGAACCAATGTTTAGCTCACATGTCTCTTAAAACGTGACTGCAAGGGTATTCATATATGCATGCCGCTCCCTTTTTTTCCACTGTCATTTTCCATTTTGACTCGTGAAATCTGTGATCCAATTAATGTTAAAAATGTCTTTATGTACGCGCATTAACTCTGGGTAACCAGTAGGAGGTTGAATAAACTTACTCTTCTCAGATGTTTTGGAACCGACATACCACGGTATGCAGGTTTGGGGTAAATCAACCCAGAGGTTATGTTTTACCAAATGGTAAGTTAACCAAGCTTTCTGGAATAC
>JAUCNO010000082.1:3207268-3220851 GCA_032353835.1 Enteromius viviparus | reverse complement strand
GCTCATAAGATGACCCAGACTCAAAATAAATATTTAGGTCTACATTTAAGAATAGATATTGTATTAATTCCCATCAATTTGAATTACACAAAGTAGTAAACTCAATCCCCCAGTTTCACAGACAAGATTTAAGCTAGTCCCAGACTAAACTGCATGTTTGAGCTGTCTTAAATGAAAATAGCTTGCTCTGACATATCTTAAATCATGTCAGTGTCATGGTTCTGTGTTAAGATGCAGACCTGTAATATTTTCTTATAAGGCATTTTTGTAAAAGTTGCTTAAATATCATAATTTAACTAATGCCTAGTTCTGGCTTAAGCTAACCCCTGTTTGTGAAACCGGGCCTTAGTGTTTTAAATTAATAATCAGGAATTATAGATTTATAAACAATCAATCAGTTCACATTGTTTACATTTTTTTAATGCATGTTAAATCATTTTGACCATGTTTGTGAGTAAACTTTTTTACAAAGAACAGATGCTGATCATAAGCAATTTGAATACATGCAAAATATGAAATAAAATCAAACAGATACAAATATTTAAGCTATGCTATGATTTGATTATGAATCTTTACATTTATGTATTAGTGACATATGTATCACATTAAATTGATCCGTTTCTTTGTTAAAATGAATGAGAAGTTGATAAACTCTCAGAAATAAAGGTACAAAAACTGTCAAAAAGGTGCATGTTTATACCTAAAAGGTCCATTTTGGTACCTAAAAAGTACATATTAGTACTTAATGTATACATATTAGAACCTAATAGGTACAAAAGTGTACCTTTTGAAAATACTGCCCCAGTGACAGCTTTTGTACCTTTATTTCTGAGAGTGTATGCATTTAAAATGCATTACTCTCAATCTAATAATCTTACTTTTAGACCTTTTATTAGGTTACATACGTACATCTTTATCATTTAAGAGTCATTCAAGTTTTGTATATAATTTTATTGACAAAAGTTATTTCATCACATATTTGCCATGGAAATGCATATGAGTGATCAAAATATCAAGAACAACAGTTAGTTAATAAAAAAACAAGTATGATACCTAGAAATGTGATTAGCAGCAAGCCATATACTGTAGATGAATCTTAAATTTAACATCTAATGAAGTGCTCTGTGTTGCGTGGTGAATGAAAACAACTGGAAAATGAAAGTTGAGATTTAAAGCATGTACATGTGAGGTGTAATATATATTCCTTTGTCAGCTCATGAAAATAGGAAATTTATATTTATTCTCTCACTGGCATTTCCTGAATGGTGCTTCTTCTTATTGAATATACAAAAGAGGGTACTGGTAGAATTGATACCTAAAAATCGCCGGTTCAAGGCCAAGTTAGATTGATCTAGAAACTGGATACACTCTCAGAAATATAGGTACAAAAGCTGGCACTGGGGCGGGGACCTAAAGGGTCCATTTTGGTACCTTACAGACACATATTAGTACTTAAAGTGTACATATTTGAATGAAAGTGTACCTTTTAAAAGGGACAGCTTTTGTAACTTTATTTCTGAGAGTGTAGTTGCTGAGGTCACACTCCTGGTTTGTCACCATTGTACCTATCAGAGCAAGAAAAGTCACTGAAGAGCGGTGATGAAGAGATGGTTACTTACAGGCACACTCTGTAGTTGTAGTAAATGTATAACACCTTCTGAAATGTTCAGGAATATTACATTACGCTTCTTCTTGTCACATTCATTTTCTATGCAGATACTGTACAGTAATGGCCAATGACGAAGCCTTACTGACATGAATGCAATTTGATAACATAGGTAAAACATTCTTTTAAACCTCATTTGTAAAAAAATGTCAAATGTAAACAAATAAATAAGTATTTACAATTAGTCAGCAAGGGATACATTACAAAAGGAACGATAACTAATAACCAGAAAAAAGACAAATAAGTTACAGTAGATAGTAGAAAAGGTCAGAATATAATACATCTCCCCTTAAAATTGCAACAAACACAAAAAGTTCTCCACACAAATGATGAGAAAGACATATAAAAGAATAAAGGATACGAAATGAAAAATTATAAACCCTTAACACTCAGAGTCTTGGGTTCATATTCAAGATGGCAGGACTCAATGTAGCATTACAAAGATTATTTGTGCAACTTTTAACTGAGAATCTAAAGCAATGCTGACCAAATATTTATTTCCTTTCATACTTGTCCAGCTGGAGGTATATTCACCTTTTGAAGGCACCTCTGGTCTGTGGATCTGGCCTTTATACAGGCACTTATTGCAGAAAGTCTCATTTTCGTCTTTTACTAAGGTAATACAACTTAACTGTTTTTGCTTTCACCCAAAAAGGAGACAGGAGATACAGCACTCCAATCACACTCAATTATCTGCCAAAAGCAAATGTAAAATTAAACAGAAAAAGAAAATATCTTAATACCAGAAAAAAGAAAAATCACGGGATATTTAAATGTTTTTAAATGTTTTCATCAAGTCATATTTGTTCACCTCTGCATTCATATTTGAGGTCAGAGAAGACGACGGCCTCCTGGGAGAAAACGAATAACCCAAGTCTTCCACCTGCAAATGTCTTGTCATAAACGGGGCCTGAGTCTGCCATGATGTGCTTGCCTTCATACACAACAACTCTGGGGGGAAACAATTACATATTTTATAAATATAACATTGTCACATTATTTATTAATTTATTTAAAAATAAAAAAATATATATATAATATATATTAAACATTTATTATATTAAAAACATTACTGATGAAATGTAAATTTAATACGATTTTATATAACATAAAAATTTTATTCTATTGAAATACATTTTAGCCATATAAAAAAAATGTGTCTAATAAAGCCACATTTTTTTAGATGGTTTGTTATACAATATAAAACATAATAAACATGAATTATTTTGTTGATGTTATTGATAAAATTAAATATATATATATATACTGTATATATATATATATATATATATAATTGTTATATTATATAATAAATTAATGAATTACAAATTATTATATTATATTATATACTCATGAAAAATTGTGTCTTGGAATAGAAAAGTTTTACCCCAAGTTTATACCTAACAATTTTAACTATTTTCAATAAAATATAATAGGCATGAATTAGATTTATGATAGAATTAATCAAAATTATATACCTTTGTGTATTATTTTATATAATACAAATATTATTATATGAATTATATAATGCATCATTATATTATATTATATTATATTATATTATATTATATTATATTATATTATATTATATTATATAATTTAATATAATATAATATTATATTATATTATATTATATTATATTTTATTATATTACACACTCATCAAAAAATATGAAGGTATATAGGCAGTTACTGTCTAAAGCAAGATGGGGTCTGAGTCTATACCTAATGAATCCAGTCTTCGGTCTGTGGATGAGATGCCAGCGGTAGGCCGTATAGTCTTTCCAGCCGATATTCTTCGGGTCGTGCCATAGAGTGCGCACCTAAAAAGATATTGGAAAGCCATCCATCATTTTAAGCACTAACGCAGACAGCTCTGCTTTGAATCATGAGAATTTATTGGATCGTTTATTGTTAGTAATGGCACCAAAAGAGAAATCTGTCAAGACTAATAAAAGTGAGTTCACCTGCTGCTTGGTGTTGCCTGTGTGCCATAATGCATTGCGTAGATTTTCCCCAGTGCCTGTGGTGGAGTTGACCACTTTGAGAGAGACGCCAGAGAGACCAAACGCCTTCGATGGCCTGTCTTCCCAGTACGTTTGTGTGATCTGTTTCCACATGACCACGTAAAAACGACGGCTAGACTGGTATCCAAACACAAAACCTGCGTAATCATCGTCCCTGTCTGTATTCACGTAGAATGTCCCGCTGAAATCCACAGCGCTGAACTCGTCAAAACCTGTTATTGTGCAGATTAACAATCTAAAATCAATGCTGGCACGTTTTAGCTGTTCTGTATGGAAATGTTTGCATTACAGCTCACTTACCCACTGCAATTCCAGGGTCGGAGTTGGCAGTTTGCACAAGCTCTTTGCCTTGGTTTCGGACCACCCAGTTGGGATCAATCTGTGTGGTTCCCTTAGGGTCGAGGTGAACCATCTGAAACTTCCGGAAGTCTGTGACACTAATTGCACTGTTTTCTGGGCACGCGTCAAAGATATCCGGGACTTTGTCGTTGTCAAAATCATTCTCGCAGGCATCCCCACGTCCATCACCTGAGAGAAAATATAGGAATGTTAAACCAACTGCTGAGTGAGTGTCAAAAGGTTGACAAATAATTATAGACTAATCACTATGAGGTCATATAAAGCCGTTCGTGTTAATAATAACCACTTCATAAAACACTCCAAAGCTACTGACCTAGAAAACTCTAATCTAAGCTTCAAAACATTCAATCATTTGATCTGCAGACTACTGGCATCACAGTGCAGTCTTAGTCAAGAGGTACTTCGCCTTTTGGAAAACTGGAAAACAATGGCTTTTCCAAAAAGCTTTAGGATTGTCTCTTTAAGCCAACAAAACTTCAAAGATCTCCCCGTAGCCCTCAGCTATCACTTGGTGTTCAGAGGGCCGCCGAAATGAACACCCTTTGGAATGCCAAGGCAAATTTCACCCCACTTAAATTTCAAATCCACTTTATAAAAGAGAACGCATGCAGTAAGCATGGCCTGACAACAGAGAACTTACTCAACCATTATGCCATTTAGGCTTAATGTCAAGCTGCATATATCTGTGTCTAAAAGTCCTCATAAAACACAAAGAGACGTGCATTACCCTGGGATGCAACTCTTCTGCATTTCTGATGCCAGCGAGACATTTATGCATTTCTTATCTGCTTGCTTTTTATGCCTTGACTTTGATTTTCTGTTTTATGGGACAGGTTCTTGGACGACCCTCATAGGAAATATGAACAACGTCCAAAACAACAGATGCTTACATGACACAAAAATTGAATGCAGGATTGTGTATTAAGACAAACAGGTGTGAGGAGCCCAGAGGAAAATTCTTAGCGTTGTTTATCAGTTTTTTTTTAAATCTCTGGTAATCTGCAGAACAACTGTTTTATCAGTTAGTCACATCATTATTTCAACACATTCCTTATTCTAGGGAGAAATGGTAAAGACCAGAAATAAGATATAATACATGAAATGAGATATGTAAGAAGTGTTAGTGTAGCTGTTCAGAACACAAGGTAATATTTTTGAATTCATATTATAATATATTATATTCCAGTTTGGTAACACTTCAGAATAGGGGTCCAAAATAATGCATTAGTTAAGCATTAATTAATGGTTAATTGAGCAAAAATACACTACTAATTAATGATTAACCTAACATTTTAAACATTAATTACTAGTGTGTTTTTGCTCAACTAATGCTTAATTGTGAACAAATTAACCATAATTAATGCTTAACTAATGCATTATTCTGGACCCTAAAGTGTTACCTAAAGTTTTTCTAACAGATTTGTGTTCTTACAATTTTTATAATACAAGTTATTTTTTATAATAAACCAGGACCTACAATAATTATCAAAGATTAAAATACCTTTGTTTTTGGTATCTTATGCATGCCTAAAAAATATTGGTAATAAGTGACAGTTAACATACGAATATAGAAAATGAAAAAAAAAAAATTCTAAAGCATATATTTTTATGTTTCTGTTCATTTCAAAATGACTTAAAACGGCAATTTTAATGTTAATATTCTTAAATGAACCTGAGCTAACAATAAAAATCTGTATTTTCACATTACTAAAGAGTAATATATACTGTAACAAATATATTGTTCATTGTTAGTTATTGTGAATTAATGAATTAATAGGACCTTATTGTTAAGTGCAACTAAAATACTAATACATTGATCTGAACTATGAGAGAGAACAAATTATTTTTTCTTTCTCAGTACTATATTCAGAGACCAAAACAAGAGGGTGTTTTTTATGTAGTACATATAACACTGTTTTTACCATCAGAGTCTGTTTGGTCCTTGTTGGAAACTAGTCTGCAGTTATCCCGGTCATCAGGAATGCCATCATTATCATCATCATGATCACAAGCATCTCCTTTTCCGTCTCCGTCGTGGTCGGCTTGGTTAGCATTAGGTATGTACGGGCAGTTATCCATGTTATTTTGATGGCCATCTTCATCTATGTCTTGGTTGTCATCACACTGGTCTCCAATTAGATCATTATCTGCATCCGTCTGCAAAAACAAAATGGTACATTCTTTAAAAAAATGAATAAAGATGTTTAATCTGAAAAAGCACCCAGTTTCCATTTTTCTCCAGACCTGTTGTGGGTTGTGGACCAAGGGGCAGTTGTCACACTGGTCTCCAACACCATCTAAATCAGTGTCCTTCTGGTCTGTGTTGTAAATGAGAGGGCAGTTGTCTCGCTCGTTTAGAATCTCTAAGAGCAGAAATAAGAAAAAGATATGTGAGTTATATCTGTTGTGATCCAAAATGAATCACGTGTATTATAAAGTTTTTTGTACCATCTCCATCCATATCAATAGAACAGGCATCTCCCTCCCCATTGTTGTCAGTGTCGGTCTGAGCGGGGTTATGTTCATACGGGCAGTTATCACAGCGGTCTCCGACATCATCCTTGTCATAGTCATACTGCCTGGGGTTATACATCAGGGGGCAGTTGTCCTGGAATAAATATATGATATACAATTGTCTATATGAACAGCACACACTCTTACAGCATGTAGATATATTAGTAGCATGAAGCCAAATCCATGTATTAAATCTGCCGTACCCTTTCATCCACAATTTCATCATTATCATCATCTTTATCACAAGCGTCTCCTTGCCCATCATTGTCAAAGTCCTCCTGACCAGAGTTGGGCAGAGTTGGGCAGTTGTCCTGCAGAGATTGCAAAAGAAGTTAAACACAGGCCTGTTTCACATTAAAAGCATAAGCAGTGCATATTGACCTGTAAAAATCATAATCTTGTTCTTGTGAGCAATTCTGTGGCAAAAACTTAAGACTACTTACAGTAAATGCAACTTAATAATGTATTTTAAAGATAACATCTGTTGCATCCTGCGCTTTGTTCTCAGTGGTAAATTTAACATTATAAAGTGCATGTGGAAAATATTAAATGAAGCCACCGCAACACATGCAAAGAATAACATAATAACTGTGTTTTTTGTTTTATAATATCTATGAACATTCTCATCATCACACAACCCTGAAAAAAAGTATCAGGGTTTCCAGACAAGCAAAAAAAACATTAATAATAATATGAAATGTCTCTTGAGTACCAAATCAACATATTGGAATGATTACTTAAAGATCATGTGACTGGAGAAATGGTTTTGCCATCACAGAAATTATGCTTTAAAATGAAGAAATAAAGTAATTTAATACTACAATAATATTACTGATTATACTTTTCTTTAATAAATAAATAAATGCAGTATGAGCATAAGAAATGTTTAATTGATTGTATAAATATATATATTTTTATTATTATAACAGAAGCAATCATTTAAGATAAATTTGGGCTCAGGCTGTCACACTACTACTTTGTTTATGTGTGCAGTGTAAAACAAGACCTTATTCCAGAAATCTGACATTACTAGTTATTCATATCAAATGAACCACAACAAATCACCCACAAACAATACTAACAATTTCAATGATTCTTCTGCTGTGATATCTCAATTCTTCATTCTGTGCATTACCAATATTTTCCTTTATTTATTATGTGGACATATTTTATCCTTTATTGCTTTCTCGCTTGGCTCTCATTGCTTCCCAGGCTTCAGATCTATGATGTCTTGCAGATTCTGGTCCTGGTTTTTCTCCACGGTGTATCATGACATAATCAAGCAATTATCCATCACAGGAAAAGAATGATGTAATTATTACTTTTGCTCTCCCTCCCTTTGGCTAAACACCTCACCACAAAGACGTTTAAGGGATATAAAATATACGATTCCAAAAGGCACGATAGACAGCAAACACTGGGCCAAATCTAAGCATTCCTCCAGTTCATGGTCACTGGGCCCCCTGCCTGACTTGATGCCATTGTCCTATGGGGTTTATTAAGGTGAAACAATATTTCTTTCCATTTTACATTCTTTATAAACCCTCGCAAAGCAGTCCTTAACTAAACCTTAAGGTCTGGATTGCATTATATTAAACCAATGCAGATATGTCTTTACTCTCTGCATTTTGTCTTTAATATATCCAAATGTTCTATGCATTTTTTCTATTAAATTGACAAATGGCTCCAAATGGAGGGTATGACACTGGTTAATGTAGCTTCAGTATGTAGTACCTTTTTGCAATGGTAGGTGGCATTTGCTCCACACACAAGATCCTGATTGGGCCATCCATCCAGATCAAAGTCCTCTCCACAGATGATGCCGTCCCCAGCATAACCGATACGACACTCACACTTGTACATTGGGTCAGTAAAGTGACTGAGGAAGATGCATTCAGCATACTTGTGGCAACTGTGGCTGTTGTCTTTGCAGGGGTTGTACGGTTCACACACCTATTCATAAGGAAAAAAGCAACAGATACTAAAACTTTGTCTATTTAAACACACATGACCCAGAACTTATGGGAACTTGTTGAGGGTATCTCTGCCAGGAGGCTGAGCGTAAATTAGCCGCTCAGTAAGTGGTATGCAGGGTAATGTATATATGACTGACCTGTTTGTTGGTTTTAGCTGACTCCACTCCCATGCCGTAGGGCTGAGTCCCTTTGTAGCGCGGGGGGCAGGGGAGACAGTGGAATCCGGGGTCTGTATTCACACATTGCTGTAGGCCACCCACCTTATGACACAGATCTGATACCATATCGCACTGCACACCACAAAATGCAAAAAGACAGAAAGAGAAATTGAAAACAGAAATGTCAAATATGTACTCTATATACATTGTTGACCATATATAATTTATAGACGTGGTGCCAAGTTATTGCTAAGGTGTTTTGGGTAGTTGTTAGAGTATTGATAGATGATTACCACGTTAAATAAATAGCTCCCAGTCTCCATGACGTTCTCTAGATATGACTTTGGTTAGGTCTTCAATGTAATAAATTATATTTATTCCTGTTTTTATGTAGTTTAGATCTAGTGCACATCTAGAAAAGCCAATTAACAATGCAAATACAACATTTAAAGGGATAATTCACCACAAAATGTAAAAAAAAAAAGATATATTTGATGAAATTTGAGAACTTTCTGACCCTCCATAGATAGCAAGTGTACTATGTTCAAGGCCTAGAAAGGTAGAAAGGTCATGTTTAAAATAGTCCGTGTGACATCAGTGGTTCAGCCTTAATTTTTTTTGAAGCTACAAAACGTTTTATGCTCAAAGAAAAC
Organism: Enteromius viviparus; assembly: GCA_032353835.1. NCBI lineage: Eukaryota > Metazoa > Chordata > Actinopteri > Cypriniformes > Cyprinidae > Enteromius > Enteromius viviparus. The sequence continues at coordinate 3,211,498 of JAUCNO010000082.1, read as the reverse complement.
AACATCTTTATTCAACGATTGTTCTTTTCCGTGTCAGTCTTTGCCATGCATCCACAAGAGTACCGCACAGGAACCTGGATGTGCTGTGCCTTGTTTACAAGCAGAGGAATGTCCACACATACATCACAATACTGACGAAGACTGACACGAAAAATAAGAAATTGTTGAATTAAGTTATTATTTTTGTTTTCTTTGAACACAAAAAGTATTCTCACAGCTTCATAAAATCACGGTTAAACCACCATGTCACTATTTTTTTAAAGACCTTCCTACTTTTTTCTGTGCCTTGAATGTGTCAGTTACATTGCCTTCTATACCGGGTTGGAAAGCTCTCGAATTTCATCAGAAATATCTTAATTTGTGTTCTGAAGAGGCATGAAGGTCTTATGAGTAATTAATGAGAGAATTTTCATTTTTGGGTGAATTATCCCTTTAAGTCCTCATTTGTATCTGTAGTTCAAACATGCAGAACAAAGTTTAGTCACATTTACCATTGTTCGATAATTCTTGAAATGTGAAATTCAGTCATTTTAAATGGTATCCATGCAATTGTATGATTTTGCATCATGTCAGTTGGTTATGCAAATTCACTGCACTGACCAAAAGAAAGCTGTTTGTTTTAAAAAGTGACTTCTGTGTGAGCTGTGCTTCATACATCACTGCACAACTGACAATATATATTAGGCCTTTTTGCAAGTCTCTGATATGACGGCACCTTAACATGCCAATGTTAATACTTAGGGTAACAAGTTTGTTCAGAAGTATTTTGATCTAATAAAGCTGATATAATTTTTGCTCACCTCATTAACATCTTCACAAGAAGTTCCATTGCCACGATAACCATTTGGGCAGGGTCCACATTCCCAGGATCCATCAGAAGCTGTGATACACTCAACTCCAGAGAAGCAAGGGTTTGAAAGACAACCATCTGTCAAATCAACACAGCACTGTTTTTAGTATAAAACAACACATACAATTCTTTTCCTTTTGTCTCTAATAGATTTTAGGAGGTTGAATAAGAAAAGCACTGTAAAAGGGCATACATGTATTGTATTTTGCTCATGTTTGTTTTTCTTACCAATAGGACACTCCTGTCGGTTGCATACTTCATTTTCAATGGAGTCTCCAAGACACTTCCTTCCTCCATGCTGTGGTTCAGGGCTGTTACATTCCCTAACACGGCTCTTCAGACCCCCTCCACATGTAGCCGAACACATTGCCCATGGAGACCAAGGACCCCAACCACCATCAACTAAATGACATAACAGTAGTTACTTTTTCATTTGTTAGCTAACACCATACAATTTTGATTCACAAATCTGTTCATAAAGTGACTCAGTTCCTCCAGAGGGCATGTACAGCATCTGTTTTGTGACCTAATAATATTAATGTTTAGATTTAAAGTACTATTCTGTGTTTTTAAATGTGACAAACTCCATCTGTTTGTTATTCCATTTTTATATTCTGGTTGTTTTTTAGTTTTATTGTGCCATTGTTCAACTTATGCAATTTTAAGAGAACCAAATGCAGATACTCTAGTGCAGACTTCAAAGAAATGATACCGATGTAATTAAACTAACTAATAAAGCTAAAGAACATTTTTAGATATGAATTAACTTGGATTTAATTTTGGACCAAATGCTGTGTTATGTAATGCCTCTAATATAGTGCAATCTGTGTGCTTGCACATTCCTGGCTAATGTGGAAATAACACATAAATGATGCCCAAAATAAGCAGACACATAGCATACACTCTTCTAGCACTGCACTTCAGAAACTAACAGTTAGCCCATATCCTAAACATTCAATAGCCCTAAAAAAAACATTCAGGGTGTTCCCAGTCATCCGCCGTGTTTCCGATGTGAATCTCATTCATCAGGCATTTCATAAGCATCTTTGTCATAATCCTCTGATTGAACAAATTGCCCAAATTGTGTACCCTCCCTACTCTAATGATAATATAAGCCCTGGAAAGAGTGACATCATCCTCTTAATGTTTTCTAGTTAAGATCTAAACAGCAGGGTGGGTGAGATGGTTTCTATACGAGCATGTGTGTGGCTGGGCTCAATTTGAGGTTGAGCTTTAAATTTTGTAGGGCTGTCAAAGTTAATGTTTAACAGCATAACATTTTTTAAAATGCTGCTAACACATATATTTAACAGTGGTGATTAAATAAGCAGTACTCACTCGGACAGGGGTTCGCATGACAGCTTTGTGTCTCTCGTCCGTCGCCTTCACAGTCTTTACCACCTCTTTGCGGAACAGGAGCATTGCAGTGACGGATACGTGTGATCAGACCCTCTCCACATGTCACTGAGCAAGACGACCACGGAGACCATAAGCTCCAGCCACCGTCTTGACGAACTGCAAAACACAACGTTACAATAAGTTTGCAATTCTGATTCGCTTCCAGCTATCACATATGTGGTTGTATTCTTACCGCTGCGGTCACATTTTCCCAAACTGCACTTTCGCGTCTGAATCGAGGGTCCAGCACATGTATTGCTTGTGTCATCACAAGAGCGCCCCCTCTGTTGAGTGCCACTTCCACATGTGACTGTGCACTGAGTCCATTCTGACCATGGAGACCAGCCATCTTCACTGTCCATTGCTAGACAAAGACAGATACCATATTATAATGAAATATATGTGTTGCCTGTTTTTGGGTCTGTTCAAATTTAAATGCACAAAAAACATTGGAGTTCTCTCTAAACAAAACACAAATTTGGTTTTTACTCATCTCTGCGTGTTTGTGTTTCCACTTACGAAGGCATACTGGACAGCATTCGCCATCGATGAAGGATGGATTGGCACATGCCACTGGAGGGCAAGTGATCTGACGACAAACCACTTTTCCTTCTTGGCAGGTACATTTAGTACAGCTATCCACAATCCAGTCCTCTTTGTCCTCAAACATACGGCCATCTTGCCAACACATAGTCTGCTCCGAAAGACTCTGCATCTTATTTAGTGCCTCTTTCATCGCCGTGTTCTCTTCTGTCTAAAAGTCAGTTTAAAATTAATTGAATCACACAGTTGTTCATCTTCATGCTGCAATGAGACCTCATTCAGTGTTTCCACACATTCAAACATAACCAGAAGTCAAAATAACTATAGATTTTCATGCATTGAAGATTTGAGATGTTTTCCAACAGAAAACGTCTGACACAGTGATTTACTGAGCTCACATTCCTGCCAAAGTTATGTGGGCAGATACCAAATTATGGTCCAACTATCCCATTCATGTGCCCACAAACATAACAGCCTTAACATTTTTTAAACATCTGACAAAATCAGTTAACATCAGCAATATGGTATGCTCTATCTGCGTGTGAGATCTAAGAGGCTCTTTTCTAAATTATAGAAGTTATGCAGTGTGTCTTAAGATAACACGGGTTACATTTGGATCTGTCAAAGCAACAAAACAGGACTCACCACTTTCTGCAGACCATCTATGAGGTTGCTAACAACAACTCTGAGGCCTTTGAGCTCCTGGAAGAGGTTGGCAAGTTCTTCACAGGAACGTTCACACATCAATTCTGAAGAGCTGGTTGCTGGAACGTCTGTGTTCTGGCCAATCACATTGGTGGCAATTGAAGATGGAACCTCTACCACCTCTGCACTCTCACTGACTACATTCACCTCCTCTGAGGAAAGAGAAAAGAAAATCTAATTAGATTTAGAGGACCCATGGTGCAACAATTAGATTTGTGAGATGCTATATAATCAGATAAAATGTTTATAAAGACCAGAGGCTTCAAACTAGACAAAAACATCTATAACACTATACAGTATATTGACTTAATGGCTTTGTGTGATGAACAGACTGGTATTTCATGGGTGAACATAAGAGACCATAAGGTCCCACACTTTTGAAGCAGTGTATATTATAATATCCCACCCATAACAGAAAATTCAGGCACAATTACAGCAAAAAAACTGCATCTATCACTGGTCACAGAACTGTTTGAGTGACCATTGTGCCAGGTTGGTTGAGATGTCTTTAAAGAACCACAGTGTTTACACTTTTCAGAGAAATCTCAGACTACAAATGGGTTACTAATACAGTGAATATGGAAAGTATTCAGACCCCCTTAAATTTTTCACTCTTTGTTATATTGCAACCATTTGCTAAAATCATTTAAGTTCATTTTTTTTCTTCATTAATGTACACACAGCACCTCATATTGACAGAAAAACACAGAATTGTTGACATTTTTGCAGATTTA
>JAUCNO010000082.1:3174567-3194443 GCA_032353835.1 Enteromius viviparus | reverse complement strand
TACATACTAGATACACATCTAGTTACTATGTAAGTACACAGGTATTAGGGACACTTAATATAAAGTGGGACCAAAATATCTAATAAACAAACACTGAAGAACCAGCATAGAATGTGTGAGCATGTGTGAGCATCGCATTTTCCAATTTTTCAGAAATTTGCAGAGCACAGGCCTCTAGTTGTGCCTTAGTGAGATGATGCTACCCAGGGGATATGCCTGTGAAATGAATGAAAAACGACTGAAGGTCTCCTCCTCGATGCAGTGTTTAGACTGTCCCCTTTGCATTCCTAATTGGAACATGACTAGGACCTGCTGTTCTGTCTTGTGAACTTTTAAGAAGCATAAAACCATCAACACTCTTGCAAATTTAGTACACTCGACCATCGAAGCCAGCTAAAATTTCTCTTTCTCAAACTTGGCTGTTTTTGTAAATGATAAGTACAAATAATTTCAATTTATGAAGTGATTTATATAAACACTTACTGCCAAACTTATCAAATTTCTCAGCAATCTAAAGTTCTTTTGGGTGTTGTAAGTCTGCACAAACAGATTTACAAGCACTAAAAATACTATAAGCTCGAATATTCACAAATAATCAGCCCTTCAGGTCACATGCTTATTAGAAAGCTTTAAAAGGTCCAAATATCTAAAAACTGACACTGCCAATACCTGATGCAGTCTACTGGCTGTCTGAAGAGTTCAGTTTTAGGGTCAAGCTGCACATGTATTACTGGTTAAAACTAGCTTGGAGCACATCATAAATCAGGGAGGGTGAGAATCTTCTTTTATGAGTGCAAGACAGAGCACTTGTACATAAGAACGGGAAGCCAGATCTCACTCCAGTAATTCCAGTAAAACTTAGACAATGCAAGAATTATTGAAAATGTATGAAAATGTTTTTTTCCTTTTATCTCTGATGCTGTAAATGTCCAAGGGGAGAATCCTGGAAGAAGAATGCCGTGCACCTGTCAAAAAATTTAAGTAAAAGAAAGCGTTGCATGTGATTGTCTAGACAAGAAACTGTATAATTTACTGTAGTGCAATGTCTGTTTGTTCTCAGTCTTTTGATTTAATCATCCAGATGTCTGTTCAGAAGAAAAACCTGGCATGCAGAATGTTCTGTAGCTTTATCAAAATATTTCCATTTACCAATCAGTTTGATCTGCTTTGACTTTTTAATCAACTCTTTAGTTACGCTGGCTTTAGTTTGAAATCTTTTCAACATTATCTTGGCTGGTCGATCAGTTCAATTTCTTTAGCAATCAAACACTTAATCAAGGGTTGTGTGACCTAAACATATTTCTCCCAAACACTTTACATCTTCCAGTTACTGTATACTATAGTGGTTTGTTTTCAAGAGTGAAAATAGATTTCATTTACCCTGCAAAAAAAAAAGTAAACGTCTAAACATTCTTAAATCAAGATGCATTTAAAAATAACTCAAGATATTAGCCTATGTCTTGTTTTAAGTTATTGTATTTATGTATTGTAAGCTTTTGGTTAAAACAAGCAAAAATATCTGCCAATAGGGTAAGAAAAATAATCTTAACTCAAAGATTATTTTTGCAGTGTAGATATACATATGTATAAAACTTACTGTATAACAGATACTGATTACAGTTATTTTTTAAGATTAACTTTAAGTGAGTGTTAGATTATGGCAAAGTAATCTTATTGTTTAAAAAAATGGAAATAAGCATTAAGTTTGAATTTCATTATGCAAAAAACAGGGACTGAGTATAAAGCAACCCATAGTCCATAGCAGACAGTACACTGACATCTGTTTGGATTACAGGAAGAGTTTATGCTGGATAAACGTTTATTTGACTTGGCTTGCTTTTAAATTGAGCTTCCACACCGAGGGGGGCCACAGCCATGTCGGCACGTTCGCAGACTCCAGGCAGTCCCCTCATGATCAGAGTCTTCTCATGCTCTCAGAGGCAAAATCATCAGGCTTTTTTTCAGCAGAAAAACCTGTGTTTTATTCACAAAACCGCAAGAGTGATTTTGTAAACTTCCTCCTCAGCGTCTTGATGCACTGAACAGACCTCCTAGTTCTCAAGAATGTGCCATCAAATCAAACATTGCAGATTTCATTCAAAAATGATGCAAGCTTTGTGCGGTTAGAGGAGAAAGATTGAAGTCTCTAATGATGCTGTCTTAAGTACAGAACACGCTAAAGCAGGACACAAGGATGGATTTTTTTTCCAGCTGTCTAACAGGCGAACAGGTTTAAGAGCCACAATGGAGATGCGTGTCGAGCGCCTGCAACTTTGCCCCAGATCCAGTGACTCAGGAAAAGCCCTGGAGAGAACTCCCAAAGCTGTGGTGAGGTCCACCAGCAGAATATGATTACTTTAACATGCTGGGAGTCCCAACCCCCTCTTGAAAAGCACTTTGTCCAGTACAGGAGAGGAAACAAGACAGCAAAACAGTGTCAGGCATTGGTGACTCAGGAGAAACTAAATGTTTTTTCTTCTGAATTGCTACCTGTAATTTTAGTTTTCTAATAGTCTATTTTATCAACTCAGCCTGTTCAAAACTTAATCCCAGTGTTATCCATCATATACTGTTTATATTAGCATCCAGTGATCTTGTTTGCATCTTGGCTTGATATGTTTTTGTGATTATTCTCTTCCCTGCCCTTGTTTGAAAGGGAATAAACCTGCCTTAAATAATGAACATCTTGCATTTGTGAATACAAACTTGTTTTTAAGCTTGACTCTGTATTATCAGATATTTGAAGTTTCTTCCTTTTGAAGTTCTTGGCTTTTAAATATACAGGGCAGTGACAGAAAACATCCGGATTATAAATCATGATGGCTAAAAAATATGAAGTTGTCCATTATTTAAGAGTTATGTAACTGAGCAGCACATTTTTCGTTCTCATACAAAGACTTATCATTTGTAAAAAAAAATAAATAAAAAAAAACCTCAAAGATGGACAACATGACTGAACAAGCTAAAATAAACAGTCAGAGATGGATAATTGTTTATGTTAGGAAGTTTTAAAGCTGATGACTTAATAAAGTAGCAAAAAAAGGTTAAGTGCACTGCTCACCAGCTTTCTGGGTTTGAAATGCACAACTGAATGGAGTACACATCTGTAAGACATTACAGTCTGCGGATATAAACAATAGGAAATGTTATCTTTCTAGTGTCTGTCTTTTAGTGAGGGAGCTTAACACAATAAATAAAAAACATTAGAGTTGCTTTCCATTCTCCAGGACCTTAGGGTCAGATCATCGCACAGGATTGCTACTTATTCTGAACCTGTGAGGTCATCACACAGGACTTTGTTCATCATGCCAAGCTCCTTCCAAGCAGCACAGGAGACAGGCCTTGAGATATCATTAAAACCAAAGTCCTCGGTGGAAGCTGAGAGTTCCAGGAGCAGCCTTGGAAAGCTCCAACATTCCCTTTAAAGTATAGCTTGCTTTTCTTCAATCACAACGTGATTAGTTGTCAAAGAGAAGTGCCAGACTGTTGAAAGAACTCAAAATGGTGCACCAATAACATCATCCTCAGGTCGTATTTCATCAAAGAATTCTTAGCTGATTGAATGATCCAGAACCAGCCAGCAACAGACACACTTCATATTTTGAGGATATTCATATTTTGGTGAAATGGAAAAACTGTTGACAGAAAACCTAAAGCTCCATTGATGTTCCTGGTTTGTTGTGTCTCCACTGTGTTCTCTCAAGGGAAGGATAAATCTCGATGCTTGGATGATTTGAATTTTAGGAAGCTGAAGGAAAAATACAAGATGTCCCCATCCTGTTCTGCACCTGTGGAAGTAAGAGCTGCACGTCATGTTTTCCAGACAGAAATAAATTAATTTCTCTTCAGATGCTACTTGCCAGAGAAACACACATGCACGTAATCACTCACACACTGTTCTGAAACATTTAGATGGTACAAACCAAATAAACTCCGGGCCATGTTTAGACTAGACGGTCACTTGCTTGAATCTGAAGGGAAAATAAATAAATAAAACACTGTTATGATGACCCAAACATATGTTAAATAAACTATATCAATATGTAAGCATTTTGGAATGCCAAAATGAAAGGTAGCTACGGCTGTTACTTAAGGAGAAATCAATCTGTTATGGGAGCTGAATGAAATCACCATTTATTGGCATCGGCACTTCGAGTCTGATTCTGCTGGGCCCCTGGAATCATCCAGAGCTGCCATTAACATTGTTGCTGCCATAAAGTTTTCACTGCACTCTTCCCTGCTTTCTCCCGGGCCAACGTCTCCCCGTTTGCACACGGGAAGATTTATAGCTATTTGTTTTGTCCAAAATTTTAAGATAAAAACAGCTATATCTCTATCAATCACCACTGCTGCTGTGGAAGAATCCAGATGATTTTTTTTTCTGGCTTACTTTCGGGAGAAGAGAAATTTTCCATATGATATTTGAATAAAGAAAGAAAGGGGGGCGAAGGAATGAGGGATACTGGAGTGTGAGAGAAAGTGACGAGGAATCATCAGCAGACTTTTAGCGAGTTCAGACCAAACCAGATGTTTTTTTCTACCAGACAGAGGATCACCAAGATCACCGCAGGTGTTTTCTATTTTGGCTTCCTTGAATACAGAGTCATCCTAGAGTTGACACTAGGATAACATATCACAAACACACCGGGACATCCATCTGTCATCGCAAGCTCAGAAACCACAGAAGAATGTCGCTAGAGAACAATAGAGAACCATTGAAATTAGATATTGTTTGCAATGGCTGCAAATGCACCCTCTTTTCTTACTCTTTCCATCAGTTTCCACATAGTTTGCTTTTGTCTTGTCAAATATAGTCCAATGGCCATTTTCCTGAATATCCATCCAGTACAGAAGTAGCTGTGAACATCTGTGGTCAGGAAACCGGGGTCTCCACAATGGCTTTTGAAAGCCCTGATATGGAAACAGTGAGCAATAATGATTTTCCTCTAGAGCAATTGTGTTGTGAAATATGAAGACAAGTGAAAAGGATTTGGGCCAATAAGAGCTCCCTTGATAACTCCGAATTAGTCTGTCAGTGTCTTGTGGAACTTTCTAGCCTCTCTATGGAAATCTTAGATAGTTTTTCTTGGTTTGGCAGTATGCACAAATAGTAAGATCTAGACATACACATATATAATTGTCAAAGTCCTCAGATAGCAAATTCAATTTTTCATTACCCAGATTAAGATGGAAGATTGCAAGAGAACAGTAAATATCATTAAAATAATGGCATATAGTTTGTGCATTTGCTCAGAAAAACAGTGTATGTACATTTTATATATTATAAATGTGAAAATATTATATCTAACTGATAATAATTAATTTTATTTAGAATTATAAGTAATATCTACATCCTTAACATAAGCAGTGCTGTTCTTATAATTCATTGTAGGTTAACTATACCTGTTTTTAATAATGTCAGTACTGTTTAAAGAGGTTCACACAGAACTTTTGTGTGTGTTTGTTTTTCTATATTTGACAATTTCCAGATTTCACCAGATTTTGATGTAGTCTTTCGCATTCTTCAGCTCCCTGTCTAGCACAAGGCTGCATTTGTGTGAACATTTCCATGGGTAGTGCTGTAAATAACTCCTAGCTGTCACCCGTGGAGATATTATTTTCTTAAACTCCAAATAATGTTTTCCTCCAAATCAATGTCATGGCAAACATACTGAAGATTAACAACCAGGCAGTCAACGTGACAAACTGTTTCCAAACAAAGCAATTCACTCAGCACACTTAATGCTTCTTCATCTTTAACTTTCAAACAAGTATCCCTAACCCAATAACCTATAACCCTAACCATCCATAACATACTACATACTGAACCTTTGCAAGTGTGTGTCAACCTATTCTGCTAACCCTAAACCTACCCTAACAGTCTGAGAGTTGGTAGAAACGTAGTATCAAATTAATTCGAATTAGTTGACATGTAGTTGCATAGTGACTTATAGTTAGTAGAATGCCTGAAGTGGACTATTACAATAAAGTGTAACCTCGTCTTCATAAGGGCTTTGCAGAAATATCCCCTGTAATTCATTTGCTCCCTCACTCTCCAAATTTCAGATCCCATATATTTTAAATAACTAAGTGGGCCATGAACATACAGTATTAGTGGCAAAAAAAAATGTTTGCAAGACCATGTAAATCTAAGATAAAGATGACATTACGAATAAGCAACACTGACAGATATTTGAAACGTCAAAAACATTAAAAGGCCATTTAAGTGAGCACCATTCCGTAGTCAGTTTTATTACTAGGGCAAATGAAAATGACCTACATATGCTTCAGAACTTGTGTATCAAAGCATTTGATTTGGCTTGGCTCATTCTGACTTTGAAGGGGATCACATCAGTCCAGAATCTGGCTTTGTAATTACTGTCGTACCATGCATGGCTAAGGTGCTGGCATACCAGCCCTGGCTGAGGACAAACTCTCTCGGTATCATTAATGAATAAACCAGAGACCGCAGTTCAGAAGAATGAAGAACCGTTACAGCTAAACTGAGCTGTATTCACAGAAATACAAATCCATGCATGGAAATCAAACACGCATTGCATGACATATGTCTACACATGCTAAACAGATACCTTTGTCATACTGCATACTTCTATGCTGTCCAGAAGAACATTTGCAATTCAAATGACTGAATTATCATGTGAGGCATTGTAAGACAATCGGTCGAGCGGGATCAGCAGGATTTGCGGAACCACTGCTTCGGGATATTTTTAAGTCTGTCAGTCTTCCATATCTGCCTCAGTTAGACTACATGAAGTTTCCTGATCTATCCACAGTCGCGCCGACTATCTGGAAATAATCAAACTGAGGAAAACAACACTCTCATATAGAACATCAAGCCATCCTTGAATGGCTACAGGCAAACAGAGAAAAACAGGAAATATCATGATTTGAGACTTCTCAGATCAGATTTCCTGTTTGAGTACTGCAACGTGGGCAGTCCTGCAGGAACATATATCTGTCTCGTGGTGCCAATTTATGGTGTGCAGTCTTTGGGGAAAATACGAGGGGGCTGTCAAAACACTTGAAAGCTTGTAAAAGGTCAAAGGCCATTAGTGCTTTCATCCAATAGGAAAAACCTTCAGATTTAATCAAAGGGTTAAGAGTGTAAAAGTAGCATGTTGTCTGTAATAATTTACATTATTGCATTTTACGCATGCAGTATTTCTTCCAGCTTTATTGTTTTTTGCTTTTCTTTCAGCTCACTAGACCACAAAAATAAGCCGGTCCTAAATTTAAAATTCGCTTTCTAAATATACGCTTAGAGATAAACATATGTCTGTGTTTAAAGAAGGACTCCTCAGAATAACCCCTTATTGAAAGCGAGGGTGAGCTGGCTAATTGGCATTTTGAAGTCGCGTGTAATAGCAGGGTGAGTTTGGGGCACTGACCACAGCTCTGTTTCAGAGGAACTAATCATAAACTAAGACTGAAGGGGAAAAGTAGAGCACTTTTATTAGCTGTAATGAAATATTTTTCAAACAAATAGCCAAAAGCCACTTTTTCAGCCAAAGGTGTTATCAGTTTCATAAGCAAATACGTCAAAACCAATTTTGTCCTCAGAACGAATAATGGAAGGAAATAATTTTCATGATACTGCAATATGCGCTTAGCATTGATATGTCAAATGTCTGAGTCTCATATGAGCTTAGTCTGGCCAAGCTACCATACTACCCGCCTTCTGGGAGGCGGGCTTAACCTGCGTCCATCAGATGCCTCTGTATACTACTGGACACATCTACAACCAATCAGACCACTGATTCCGATGATGTATGCATAGCGACGGAACCTGAAGCCATTAAAGTAGTAGGAAAATGTCTTTACTTCCTTTAATTACTTCTGCTCTGTTTTCAAAGAAAATGGTTGCTGCTCGGTACAAAATGTTTGAAATGGTTCTCAGACGCAGAACTGCTGCGTCATCCCGTAACACCCACCTCAGTCGTTCTGGGGGGTGAAACTCGTTTCTCATTGGTTCCCAGTTGTTTGGGAATTTGAAATGCTCTAAAACGGCAGCTTTGCCAGACTGACTTTGCTCGCAAAATCGCATTTTTCAAAAGCTCATTTATTCGTTGCATTATCAGTACATTTTTATGAGATCGGCAGTCTAAAAAAATACAAAGACTTTTGTTCCATTTAAGTTCTTTTGATAACATTGTGTGTGCTTTATGTTAAATCATGTTGTCGCTCGCACATAGTCCAAATATGAGCAAGTTTTGAAGCCTCTTTAAAAAGCACTAGAATTTATGAAAGACATGTGGGGAGGTATAATAGGTTATGAGATAAGTGAATTGATGCAGCGTGTCCTGCTATCAGGCAATGTGAGTTCAGCTAAGGACGTCATGTCAGGCTAATGAATATCATTCAGTCGTCTGACAGAGGCTATCGTCCAAGGTGATTCTGCTGAAGAAACATGCATGGTAGCGTGATGTTTCAAACATACTGCCAGTTGCAAAAGAATGCACTGACAATGCAGTCCAAACCTAAAATCATTTTCCAGTACCATCTGTAGACAGAGGCCTTCTTCTCTGTAAATGTTTTCCTTTTCATCCCCTCTGTCTCCAGAGCTTATCCCAGGGTTGGGAGTATTAGCACCCAAATAGTCATACATTGTGGTTTACTTTCATTTATGCTACTCTCTGCTGTGCTTTTGGCTGCTTTCCTGTTCCAGTCTGAATAGACGGTATATGTCAGTTTGTAATGGTTTATTTAACATGTATTTTAAACCGATACATTTGTTTTGTTCACCGCAATTACGGTAAATATGGAAACATAATTAATTCTATCTTGCACAGGGAAAACATTTTCCAGTTTAGATAAATTTGTCCAGGAAAATAGATGACTTCTACAGATGGAATTCTGAATTGCTCCCAAAATAAACGTGAAACTTTTTGTCAGAACAAAAAGAAAGCGTTCATGATAGAAATTGGTTGGAGATGTTTGAAACACATTATATAGCGGCTTTATGGACTAAACATGAATGTATTGCGCAAAAGGCGGATTCAAATTTCACTAGACTAGATAAGGTTCTGTGCATTATAAAAGAAATTTGGTTAGATGAGGTCATCTTGCATGTAGTGTATTTGTGGTCTGATCATTTTAATAACTATACAAATTATGGCCAATTTTGAACCTCAAACTCTTCATGATATTACAGCAGAGGTCTTTTTTACTGCACTGTGAGGAGATCGTAAAAGCTAGCCGTTTAACAAAGGTTATGTCGAAAGCTCACTAGCAAAGTAATTTGGCAAATAATGTTCCGACTTTTAAATTGCCAGGTTAATTACTTGGTCATAAAACAAAGCATGTTTTCAAACTGATTACGCAAAATGTACAAAATAAAATTCTTGGACACATTCTTGTCAAAATAACCCATAAGCCAAGATCCCATTAGCTAAAGCTTAGGTAAAGAGCAGTCATGTCCTTTGAATGTTAATATCTGTTATTACAAGGCACTCTGTAATACTTAATTTTGAAAGGTTGGTCACACCATCCGGCCATAATTTCCTTTTAAGCTGTGGTGTCATTTTGCAAAATTTTGGGAAAATTGTACATTGTAGCAGAGTAGCCTACTTTTTTAGGCTTTAGAAGGTATAGGCTAATTCAACTAAATTTTCATGTCATTGCATTGAACTTATTTGGTGCGTAGACTTGTAATAAGCAGGAAAATGTACAGTCAGCATGTCATTATCGCAAAATAACCCCCTCAGTTCATTATCCCCTACTTAATTAATGTTTGCTGGTGAAGTTATACGTGCCTTTATGTAGACCCTTGTACACAGCATTGAACACAGTATGGAAAAACTTACCATTTTGGGATATCTGTTTTCCACAGCATTCTCTGCCAAGCCTAATGCTTCTTATTACCTCATGAGAGAATGCAATTCACCAAACCAAGCTATAACTGGACCCCAGGGGGACTTGTAGATTTATTGAAGAAAGGCCTGGTTTTTGAGCCAAGAGAAATAACTTGGCAATTAGGTTCTATTTTTTGGGGATTTTGGGAAGTGACCCCAGTAGGCAATGTGGTGGGAGTGAGTGGGATTACCTTGGATTGGTGTAACTTCAATGCATCCCCTGCTGTGCAAGAAATAGTCTCTTTAGCAGCGCAGCTTTAACCAAAGATGAGGTTTATCAGCAAGTTTGCAGTAAAAAATGTCCGATAACTGAAATGCTCATGTGACTTGTTTGGTTTTATGGCTCCATGATGCCTGTTTCCCTCTCTGCAGGATTCCACAGTGGTTCTGTGAACCTGCACGTCACAAACAGGGAGCTTGGGCATTGCGGTGAAGCAGGAGCGAAAACAGGCAGCCTTCAAATTAGCTTTAAATGTCAAGTGAAGTATGTTACACGTTTTATTTGTGCACATGATTAACGGCCATTACAAAGGTTGGTTTTCCAATGAAACCGTGTCCAGTAAAAACTCATAAGAAAATCTCACTCTGCTGGGAATCCCATAGGCCTGTCATAGCAACCGTTCTCGAGCATCCTGTTCTCATTTTCACACTTAGGTCACCCCACCCTGGCACCCAGAGGCAAGTCCCTGGCTCTTCCATGCTCTTATTTATTCTAACCCTCTTGCCAAAGAAAAAATGTGAGAGAAAGAGAGATAGAAGAAACGGGAGATCTGTAATGTATTACACATGGCACATTAAAGAAGAGCCAAGCTTGTAAACAGACAAAAGGAAGCGCTGGTGGATCAAGTATATATGTTTAGTAACATCACTCTGTGGTCTTTGACGCCTCCCATGACATTAAATGAGCGGTTTTATCATTTTACAGTACTAAAATTATTTTGCATTAAAAACCCATTCACTTCCATAGTATTCCTTTTTTTCCAAACTATGGAAGTCAATGACTACCAGTGATTGGATACCAACATTCTTCAAAATATCTTCAACAGAAGAAATAGAAACAACATGAGGTTTGGAATGACACGAGTCACAAGGGTGAGAAAAAAATGACAAAATTTACATTTTTGAGAAAACTAGTTCACTTCATGAATTTACTGCAAAATATCGCAAATTTGACTGGACGAGCAATAGATGGGAAGCATTTCTCCTCTGTTATTAATCTCTGTTTATTTTGCCAAGCCTAACTATGCTGGGTTATATGGTTAATAGCACTTTATATATATTTAGCAATGTTTTTCCCCCACAACCCTATCAGAACAGATCTGTGACCCATTTTTGGGTCGCGACCCATTAGTTTTGAAGCCCTTCTGTAAATATCACTGGTGTTGGATTACGGTTTTAAAGCAGCGAGCATGTGTTCATTTTTCCATCTACGTATCTAATTCTGACAGTTTGTGCTGCAGCACAGAAGACTCAGGAATTTCCTTATTTTCCATGTGGAAAGGCCGACTCATGAAAGCCAATACTCCAGTGGAATACAACTCATTAAGTCAGGCTTTCTTTATACAAGCCATGTGGCACTCTTTAAACGGACAAGGTTCACATCAAACTGGACAGAACTGACCGGCCACCATGTCACGTTTTATGTCTGTCTGCTAGTGCTACTCACTGGCTGTAGCAAATGTGTCCAATATTTTCTTTTCAATATGAGCTTAAAGGTACACTCAGAATTTACAACATGTGTAAAGTATACTCAAAGGGTGGTGTTTCAAGATCTTTGGCACATTAATATTCTTTGCAAAAGCAAACAACAGAGCGGTTGCACTGGTTATGTTATGAATTCTGCAATTGATCTCCATCACGAACGATCATAAAATTTCTGTTTAAACTTGATCAGATTAAGGCTTTCATTTAAAAGGAACTCCAGATACATCAGAGCACATTTGCCGTTTTTAACTGTTCAAGGTAATGCTAAGCTTTTTCAATCAGGTTTGCAGTAGCAGAATTCAGTCCAGTTCTATATACAGGCTTATTCTAATCACACTTGGGTTTTTTTTACAGTAGTAAGAAGCAAAAGCAAAACCAATTCACTCTAAAAGGCCCAATGAGATCCATAAAGAACTTTGGGTGACAAGGGGGCTTACGGGACTGAGGCTGGACACCAAATTGAAATTGAGAGGAATGATGCCTGCACATACAAAGATTTTATTGCCACTTTGACCACAAACCCACTGACTCACAGGCCATTTTTGTCTCTATAGGAAAAAATGGTCACATTACTCAAAGCTTTGTCAAGCTCTACTAGTCCTCAGTAGTGAACTTTGATTGAAGGAACAGCTACTTTCACTGCCATTATGCTTTTATATGCGTGCAAAATGTGCATTAATTGCATAATTAGTCATCCTGTGTGTTTATCCTATCTCCGGCTCTTGAAGAATAACTGTTAGAAATGTATTTAGAAAACCCAGCTGTTCTAATCCTAAGAGATATACTGTATAAAAATGATTATTGTAATACAGCTTGAAGGAAAAATTAGCATGCATCTCTTTTTATTCTATATGCTAATGTGCAGTGGAAATAAGGACACCTATTTTTTCAATTGAAAAGGTTTTTCCACCTAGATTCCCGTAACCAATTCCAAAAGCCCAGTGCTCAGAATTCAGCTGTGACCTCGCATCAGCCTTCGCAAGTGTCCCTGTGGGCTGATCATCACCCGTTCCTTCACAACAGTTGTTCAGCACCTCTGCTTTAGGCATTATGGGTCAACACTTCCATTGGAAAAGCAAGAAAATAAACATGATTTATTTCTTTAAACTGATTTTCATTATGTTCCAGCAATAGTGAGGCCCCGCTGAGCAGTTCCTCCAAACTCCTGGAAGGAATATTCTTATTTTACAGCTTCTAAAGTGATCCATTCATCCATCTATCCATCCATCTATTGTGTCTATCTATCTATCTGTCTGTCTGTCAATCTATCTTTCTGTCTGTCTATCTTTCTGTCTGTCTGTCCATCCATCTATCAGTCAAACAAGTTTATTACAAGAAACTATATCAAATAAAACTGTCTGTGACTGCCCTCTAGTGCTCAAGTTTAGTGAGATGAGTAAGGTATGTTGTATGAAGGACATAAAATAACTTTTATTAGAATTTGTCATAATTCACACATTTACTTACAGTTCAGCTATTAAACTCTGCTAGCAGAGTTGCTGTTCTTTCTCACAAAGTGCAGCTTGATAGGCATACATTACATCCATTAACTTCAGAGCCACCGAAAATGAAACGTTATAAATGTAATCAGAGATTTTAGAACTGATTCTTGCTTATATTTTTAGCAAATACAAAAGAAAATATTCCATATCTACTGTAATAATAAAATAGAATGTCTTCAAATCATGCTCACCCCTATTCCTGACTATTCCATACTCTGTCCACACTTACAGCTTTGTTTGATATCTTCTCGTAACTATAACCACATTCATTAAACCATAATAACATGAAAACTAACCAAGTCTAAACTTACTTTAACCATCTTCATGTTCACTTTTCACCTACAACCTTCTTCACTTACATATTTCATCTAAATATCCTTCATTCGTGGATCAGTCAAAAACTCATTAAAAGAACACCAGGATCTACATGATGTTCATGAATTAAATTTGAAAAACAAAAGTAAGGAAGACAGAAATGTCAGATTACATTGTTTCTGACTTCGCAGCAGCTTGATCTGTGATGGCCCGGTTTTCACTCATCTGTCTTGCGGTGGATTCATCAGCATGAGACTGGCTCATAATGGATTGTTTCTTGGTGGACTGGTTGGTGATAGACTGACTTGTGGTTGAGTGGGAAGCAACAGACTGTGACGTGATGGATTTTGTGGTCTTGGCCTGCTTGAATGTGGTGTGAATTGTCTTCTTTCTCTTGACTTGGAGGATCTCCATAGCATCAGGATTGACTCCTGGCTGTTGGAACTCCTTTGTGGTCTCCGTCTGCTCAGTGGCTGATTGCTCTTGCTCCTGGAACACCTGTCTCTGGAGCATCTGAAACAGAAGAAATATAGAAAATGCCTTAGGAGGGAGAGAAAATATAGACAGTTTGGTACTGTTGTAAAGTATGACAACTGCTCTGTTCCAAAACCTAGTGCGCTGCATACTGAAGCAGTATTTGAGTTTTCGCAGTATTCGTAGGCCATAGCCAACTTATATGCCTCATAAGGGACCTTGCCAACCTTACCTTAGCTACTTTCCAACACCAAACTTTACTGAAATCAGTTGTGAGTCACATAAACAGTGATGTATGTGTTATTTGTGAAGCTGCTTCCTAAGCAGAGCACTTCAAACCGCTCACTTATGTTCCATGACGGTTAGCATTATATCTGTAGGCTAGCAAGGCAGCTAACTAGGGTATAAAACAGAGCAATTATGTCTTATTTGGAGACACTGAGATGTCTCACCATTAGCTGCTGATACTTGGCGATAGCCTCGTCAGTAGTTACTCCGTCAGCAAGGCCCAGTTCTGCTGCACGGCGGGCCATTTCTGCCTTTAGAGAGCCTGGTGGGGTCCAGCCCACACCTTTAATCCAGTTCAAATCAGATTTGTAGTTCACCTGTAACCCCAGAGGTCAAGACCATTAAACCATGCTACATGAGGAAAACAATAAGCAACGACGAGCAAACAATTCCTTTTTTGGGTGCATTTTACCAAGTGTCACTGCAATTACGTATTTTTACATGCAAACGGAAAAGTACTTGCCACTCATTAGCATACAGTGGCATCATTACAGTTTGTCATAAATCACTTAATAATCCCAAAAACCATTTCTCACATCGCTCTGCAGCTGGTAGGCTTGTTTAGCGTGCTTGACATTGAGCTGATTAGGATCACAGGTGTAGTCATGAAGATGTTGGCGGTAGTTGTGGTTGCTGAGCTGAGCCTGGCTCTTCTTAGCATGCAGGAACTCAGGCTGGTCGCCATGAATTTTAAACTGAGAGCGTGTCTCTTGAAACTGCTTCTTGTACTCGTTGTTGCTCTGAAGCTTCCCTACTGCCAACGAGTGCATGATCTTGGGGTCATCCTCGACGCTGAGGAGCCCCACCTGCTGGCCTTTCCCTTTGACAAATTCCTCCTTGTAGCGGAACTGAGAAGAAACGGTAACAACATTTATTTAATTACAATTCCAAAGCTGGGTTTTTTGTTCGCATTTTGGCAAATAAGCATTTGGATTTTGACTTACATCACTAGCAATGTCTCTAGAGGCCTTGGCTGTCTGGAAGGGAATGGCATCTAACCTGAGGTCGTAACCTAAAGACATTACCTGCTCACCTGATTTTTTGTACACTTTCTGCAAAATTAAAGCAAAAAAAGGGACAAAGACAATGTTAAAGGATGTACAATACCATTCAAAAGTTTGTAAACTTTAATTTTTTTTAATGTTTTTGAAAGAAGTCTCTTAAAAATGTTACTTCCTATTATATATACAGTGTGTACATATAAATATATATATATATATATACGCACATACACATATTTAAATGCAATCTATTGTGAGCTTGGCAAATTTATTTCAAAATATATTAAAGTGGAAAAAAGTAATTTTCAAATAATAATAATATTACACAAAACCAATTCTTTCAGAAACATTAAACACATTTTATAAGAGTACCAATCAACATCTGGCTTACATCGCTAATTTGCTGAGCATTGATCTTTGCTCTGATGAAGTCAGGGTGATCAGCATGTAATGTGTACTTGTGCTTAGAGTCAGAGTCTCCAGACTTATACATCCTCTGAAACAGGAAAAAACCTCTTGTTATTCACATCTCACAAAACCGCTACTGGCAACACACATTGGTATAGGGATTCTGGGTGAAATTTACCTCACTACACTGCATGTAGCTGTTCTTTGCGTGGATGATATCAGGTGAATCAGCAACTTGAGTAAACTTCAGACTGTCAGGATGTTGGCGATACTTCTTCTACAGAAGAAGAAGAATATAACAGTATGCTAGAAATAATACAACCATAAACATAAAACCACACAGTGTTTACTTTACTAATATGAGTGAAACATGGTATTTAAAAGAAAAAAGTATTTTATCCATTGCTATACTTGGAGTGTAAAAATTGGGCATTCCATACCAGACTGGATCAAGATCAAATAACTAGCTAAATAGCTATTCTGCGTTTTGTTAACATTATCGAATAGCCTATGTGATGGCAGCATAAAAGTGAAGTTGGTTGTTTTTTTGGTTTTAGAGGCCTTTTTGCATTTTGAAATAATGTGCATGGTTGAATAATTCAGAATAAGACCATGAGCTTCAATGAACAAAGAAAGCAGACTCAATTTTGATTCCATGTTAAGTGTGACTTACATCACTAATGAGCTCTCCAGCTTTCTTTGCATACTCCAGCTGGGGAGCACCTACGGAGTCCCACGCCACTCCCTTCATGAAGTTCAGATCTGCTTTGTATACATTCTTTGAAAGATAAAGAAGAGAAGATTATAGTGTTTGCTCTATGAAAGCAAAACTCAAGATCATCTTTTGTAGTCTTTCTCACCTGGCTCTGCAAGTCATATGCCTTTTTGGCCCATTGCACCTTTATATCATCAGGTAGGGCTGTGTAAGAGTGTATATGTGTCTTGTAATCCTGGTCGCTGGCTAAGGCCTGGGCTTTCTTGGCATGAACCAGGTTCACCATGTCTAGAGGCAGCTGGTATTGGCCACTAACAGAGACGGCGTCTTTGCGATAATTTTGGTCACTCTGCAGACGACCCATCTCTAAACAGTGCATTAAGTGTGAATCTTCATGAACACTGCGAGCTCCGATGTGCTTGCCTTTCTCCAGGGCATGGCTGTGCTTGTACTGGACCTACCAGGGCAAAGTAAACATGTGAACTGAATGTAGTAACTGTTGGTTTCCACAAAGTTAATGTAGAAGCATGATTGCTTCAATATGTATATTAATGCATGAGTGTTGTTTTTGACCATAGATGTTTATGTGTGTAAATTTAGAGAGGGTATTCTTACATCACTAGCAATGCTGGTGGAGGCTTTAGCAGCCTGGAAGGGGATATCCTTCATGGTAAGTTTATAACCCTGAGCTCTTAGCGTATGCCACGACTCCTTGTATTTAACCTGAAACAAAACAGAAAAATGTTTAAACTTTTGTCTTGGATGAAGGTAGCTGCTTCTTTAGAATACATTTAAAAAGAGCAATCTGGTTTAAAACTAATTTTTATAGATTTTGTATGGTGTAGCAATATCCATAAACACTAAAATAGACTTGGAAGGCTCATCTTACATCACTGAAGTTAGCAGCGTTAATCTTGGCCTGGGTGATTTCAGGTCTCTCGGCAGTAATGGTGTAGTTGTGCCTGAAGTTCTCTCCCTTTTCTTTGTACAAACGCTAAAATAGCATCAGACAACAAGACATTATAATATCTGTTTCACTGGAAATCACAAAATACAAAGAATATTGGCAATGTTCTCCTACCTCATTAGTGATCTTGTTACTGGTTTTAGCATGAACAATATCAGGAGAATCTGTGACGGATGTGTGTTTGAATGAGTAAGGCTGCTGGCGATACTTTTTCTGTTAGGCAAAGGAAACATACAGTATAATATAAACAAATAAAATACACAGTATAATTCAAAATATGGAATCTGTAATTTTTTCAAAGTTTTTGGAAGAAGTCTCTTAAGACTGCATTTATTTTAAAAGTACTAAAATTAGAATATTGAGAAATATTATTGCCGTTTAAAATAACCGTTTTCTATTTTAATATTTAGGATTTTTTTTTCTATGATGGCAAAGATGAAATTTCAGCAGTTATTACTCTGCTTACGTCTTCAGTGTCACATGCTCCTTCAGAAATAATTTGAATACGTGGCTGGTGCTTATGAAATATTTCTTATTATTAATGTTAAAAAAAGTTGTGCTACTTGATATTTTAGTCAAAAATGACACATTAGAAAGAATAGAATGAACAGTATTAAAAAAAAAAGAAGAAAAATCTTCTAAAAACGTTGTATAAGTCTGTTGTTGTTTTTTCCTTACGGAACCCAAACTTGTAATGCAGATGAAAATACTGGATCAATCCATTGATATTTAAATGGGCAATCATACCTCGCTGATTAGATCTGTAGCCCGTTTGGATCCCTCAATCTGTAGAGCACCAGCGGCAATCCAGGCCGCACCACGAAGGTAGTTCAGATCAGAGCGGTAGATTTTCTGTTGCATAAATAAAATATGTTCAAAAGTATTCAACTTTGAGCAAAAAATTTGTTATAGCAGTGAAAATATTGAATTATCCATTACCTCACTCTGCAGTTCATATGCTCTCTTGGCAGCCTGCACTTTGAGGTCATCGGGCAGTGTTGTATACCTGTGCAACGTAAGTCTATATTCCTGATCGCTGACCAGAGACTGAGCCTTCTTAGCATGGAGCACATCCAACATATCCATTGGTAGATGGAACTGAGAGTGCACCTTAGAAGAGTCCTTTTTGTATTTGAGCTAAGGAAATAGAAAGCCGATCAATCACTTGTGCATGTCCTCTCAAACCTATATTTCTGGTACTCTATATCCTGTAGCCCTGCTCAATCTGGTGAAATACTCACATCACTCTGTATATCTGTAGCATGCACAGAGTGAGCAATGTTTATGTCGTCCTGTAGTCCCTTTAGCCCAATCATCTTGCCTTTTGTCTTCTCAAACTGTGCCTTGTATTTTTGCTGGAGGCAAACATTTATACAGTTAGACATATAGATAACTAAATAAACTGCCGTTCATCTGTTGTGTACAAAATTCTCACATCGCTGAGGATTTCTGCTGAAGATTTGGCTGCTTGGAATGGAATAGCATCCAATCGCAACTTGTAGCCACCATCTCTGATCTTCCTCCAGGAATCTTTGTAGTGTGACTATATAGAAAAGAATTCTACTTTTAGCAGTTTAATGTTGAAATTAAATTGTTTGTGCATGTGTTTAATAGTTTCTGAAATGCAAAAGCAGTGTGTGTAATGGATTCTCACCTCACTGATGTTCATGGCATTGATCTTTGCCTGCACATGCTCTGGAATATCTCCAGCCAGCGTGTACTTGTGCATTTCATTCTCCCCTTTCTCTCTGTATAATCTCTGTCAACATAAAGGTATCTTACATGTTCACAATCTTTTTAACAATCATTCCTAAATTCAAAGCATATATTCATAGAAAGAATCCTTTATATAAATGAAGACATACATCAAGAACAAGTTTGCTGCTGATTTTGGCCTGGACCATCTCTGGTGTATCCTCCACGCTGGTAAACTTCAGAGCACTTACATCCTGTCTGTATTTTTTCTGGAACAAACACAACACATGGCAAAGATTTATACCAACTGTCAGTGCTGGGAGATGTAGAGTGTGTTTTGAATTTACTGAACTATCTTTTTGGGTGTACGGCCCCCAAGGTTTTTCATTTCAAGGACAGTATGGGTCAGTCATTTCACTCTACCTTTAAACAGATGTGTAATTGAAATGCTTACCTCAGGCATGTGCTTCTCTATATTAGCTAAGTTTAACATCTATATTCAAAGTGAAGAGCATCTAATAATAGTCATGGCTTCTATACTAAAAGCAGCACTTGATGTCATAAAGTGTCTCTGTTTCAATTTTAAAAGATTAAAACATTCTGTTTATCACCAAGTTTACATTTATACAGAACAGTATTTTTTAAATTAGTATAACAGAACATATGCTTATATTCATTTGGGAACAGGAAAGTCTGATTTTTGAAGGCATAATAACCTTAAAAAAAAGGGCTTTTTTATGTTTTTTTTTTCATGTTGGCTGAGACAAGATCGCTCTTAATAATGTATAATAATAAGGGATCATGTACAGGCAGCCGGTAGTTATCGCTTCGCGTCGGGTCCTGATCACACTGGGGGCTCATAAGAAAAAAAAACTGAACATGAATATGAATTTGAAACATTTTATTGGCGTATTTGTTTTAAATTAACATTTTCA
>JAUCNO010000082.1:3133864-3174213 GCA_032353835.1 Enteromius viviparus | reverse complement strand
CGGTTATTATTCGAAAAGAACGAACCTGCAAATGTCTCAACTGACCAATCAGAATCAAGCATTCCAGAGAGCCGTGTTATAAAACTATCTAAGGTGCTAATGAATTGAGGAAATAGATCTTCCTTTTCCTCCCCCTACTAAATATAACCTATCACTTAATCTATTTGCTATGCAAGCATGACATAAATGCTCTTCTAGTGGTTATTTTCAGTGGGTCCTGCTGATCACCTAGAAATCTGGGTCTTAAGTTATTTGGGTTTAGAACTTGTTAGTTAAAAAACTATTATATTGAGTGGGTATTGCTGTTTCAAGTTGATCTGTACCTCGCTGGCTAAGTCTGTAGCTTTTTTGGCCTGCGTTATATCAAGGGATCCAGTGACTTCCCATCCCACCCCTTTCATCCAGTTCAGGTCAGAGCGATACTTTTTCTGTGAAGAAAACAAAGTTTTGATGCATAATTCCAAACAATATCCATCTTTGTACCTGTTTTGGCTTTACAAATCCATCAACTGAATGCTGGGATAACTCTTACATCACTCTGTAGGCCATAGGCTTTCTTGGCCCATTCCACTTTCATATCAGTGGGCAAGATGGTGTACTCGTGTAAGAATGTTTTGTAGTTTTTCTCAGTGGCCAGTTCCTGGGCTTTCTTGGCATGGGTGAGGGTCATCATATCGAGCGAGGCACTGTGTTTGGTCTTGGTATCCTCATACTCCTTCTTGTAATTGAGGTCACTCTGGAGTTTGGTAGCCTTGGTGGAATGGGCCATCTGAGAATCATCTGACACAGTCTTCACACCAATCATCTTCCCTTTTGTCATCTCATATTCTTGCTTGTACTTCACCTAAATATATAGATTATCAAGAAAGTTACATTAGATTATTAGTCACATACCCGAGCTTCCCTTTATTTGTGAGTCATTTGCATCAGTAGGGTGTTTGGTCACTCACATCACTGGCCAGATCTCTTGTTGTTCTGGCGGCGAGAATTGAAAGGGAGTCCAATCCTAGTTCAAAACCCTTCTCCCTCTCCTCTTCCCAACTACTCTTATATGCTTTCTGTAAATCACCAGTTTAATGTGTTGATTAAAAACAGGCAGTGGATTGTTAGTTCATGTGTAGGTTATTGGTGGAAGTTAAGCAACACGTTGATAAGATTCAGCTCATACTTCACTGAGAAGCTCAGCATTAGCTTTGGCTTGCTTGAAGAGGGGCTCATCTTTGCTCATAGTATACTGGTGCATTGTCTGTTCAGTGCCCGCTTTGTATGCCAGCTGAGTACAAGAAAAGGTCAGTCAATCCCAGTAATATCCACTGAGGAAAAAAAATATATTATAAGATGAATCATAGCCTACCCCACTCTGCAGCTCCTGGCTCTTCTTAGCATGTATGATGGAAGGAGTGTCTGCCACTTGTGTGAATTTCACACGGTCCACCTTCTGGCGGTACTTTTTCTGTATAGAAGTGGAAAATACACAGTTAGAGTAAATGTATAAAGTGCAGCATTGTCTTTCTGGTGAAGACCAAAGAAATCTTGGTGGTAAAGCTAGCTAAGAAGCTTATATGCTGGTTACCAGAAATTATAGTCTAAAAATTTTTAATTACTAACCTCACTGACTAGTTCTCCTGCTTTCTTAGCTTGTTCTACATCCAGACAGCCATCAGCCTCCCATCCGACTCCTTTCATCCAGGTCAGGTCTGATCGGTACTGGTTCTAAAAAAGGCAAATCAAATATCCATAGCACACAGCACACAGTATGTGTGTATTATCCTACTCAGGTCTTGCAAATAGACATGCTTTCTTCTTACATCACTCTGCAGTTGGTAGGCTTTCTTAGCTTGCTGAACTTTCATGTCATCAGGCAGGACGGTATAATCATGTAACTTCTTCCTGTAGTCTAAATCACTGGCCAGGGCCTGAGCCTTTTTAGCATGACTCAGATTCACCATGTCTAAAGGCAGGTGGCACTTGGATTGAGTCTCTTTGGAATCCTTTTTATAAGCAACCTATATCAAAGAAATTGGATTGGATTATTTGTTTAGCCTGAAGAATCTGAGATCAAAATTCAACCTGACTTTGGGTACTCAGGCTTACCTCGCTGCTAAGTTTGGCCACCTGAAGGGAATGCATTGTCTTGGAGTCACTCACATCCATTCCAATGGCTTTGTCTTTGTTCTTTGCATATGCTTCCTTATACTTAATCTGTACAGCCCAGTAAATCAAATCAACCCAAAGTAACTAACTTTAATGACATTAGCATTTAAACATTTAACATTTGATTCTTACATCACTAGCCAGGTCTCGAGAGGCTTTGGCAGCTTTGAATGTCAGTGTGTTCAGACCGATATCGCATGCTTTGGATTTGTTCTTCTCCCAGACTTCTTTGTATTTGATCTGTGAACGTGCAGGAAGACAACACTTAACACCACAATCAACATGTGTGAACTATATATAAAGGATGACAAACAATGTGTCAACACTCTGGAATGTGAGTATAGGCTTACATCACTGGCGAGCTCTCCACTGGCTTTCGCCTTTTTAAGTTCTGGTGTATCTTGAGATATTGTGTACTGCGTCTTTGTCTTCTCATAGTTAGCTTTATAGTTCAGCTTGAATGAGAGGTTATATGTGAGGCTTAGATATATTGCATAAAATTCACTTAAACACTCATTGACATAGACAAATTATGCTTACATTACTGAGCTGATGGGCATTGATTCTGGCTTGCACAATTTCAGGAGTGTCTGTAACCTGGCTGTATTTCAGCTTGTCGATATGCTGTCTGTAATTTTTCTGTGTGTAGGGGGGAAAGACCCATTTAGATTAGCCTGCGTATTTACATTTACTTTACAAGCATTCAGAATGGAGTAGTTACTGATAGACAAAAATTCGAAGCAGAATAGCCAATACATGAAGTTTAAGTTTATAGCTACAACAAGAATTATAGACTTACATCTTTGAGTGGCTCCAGTTTCTTCTGTGACTGATAGGATGGAGTGATGGTGGCTGGATAGTTGTACTCACTCTGAACCTGCTTCTCCTGCTCATATTCTGATTTGTAGGCAATCTGAAATGGCATTTAAAAAAAAAAAAATCAGTATTTTTTGGAAAGTTAAAATTCCAATTTTATTTTTTAAATTTAGTTTTTCTGTCGCTTTTTATCAAATTAATGTGTCTTACAGACCCAAAATTTGTTTAGCAATGTATAAAAAATTAATAAAACTATGTTTGATTTTGTTTTTACTTGCACTGATTCTATTATTGCATGAATTCTACAAATTGAATATGCAGCAAAACCACATATTAGAGATATGTTCAGAAAATGGGTTTCTTCTTACATCACTGGCAAGCTTTCTGACGTTCATGGCATGCATGGTCTTCTTATCGATGCCACCGCCCTCATAGTGCCCCTTCATGTGATTGGTGTAATTCTCCTTGTATTTATTCTGCAATCACAAACAGAGTGAAGGAGTTCACATGTGACTAGACAGCACAGCAACACCTTAAAATTAGAATATGCTGTCATTCTTTGTATATAGCAGTCATTTCACTGATGAGGAGCTCACATCACTGGTAAACTTGGCGATCTTTGACACATTCTTGAACTGTGGCGTCTCGCAGTAGTTGATGCTGTGGCCTTTGGTGTTCTCAAGGTCCTTTTTGTATTCAACCTGCATAATGGAAGGATGTCTGAGTCATGTAGGCAATGAAGTTGTGGAATGTTCCTATCACTCATGGTGAACTTCATGCTCTGAAAACCATTTGCTTGTAAATCAAGGTAGAATGAGGATGTGGTGTTGTTTATGGCATCATCAGGTATACACTGTGGCATGTGAGAGGGTTAAAAATAGAATGATGATGATACCCCTGGGCTTATGTGTTGTCTTTGTCTATGTCTGTGGGTGGGCTCATGGGATGAGGAGAATGCAGGTGTGGAGACGGTATGTCTGGCTGGGCCGCTGACAGATTCTCTGATCCTCTCTTTCTGTTTTTGCACGTGTGCATCCCAAAATGCACCCAGTAAGCCAAGTTAGAAATCTTCAGCTAACTAATCAATGCCGTTTCTAAATATGTTTTACAGGCAAAAGTGAATACGCCATCCATCTGTTTTTCTG
This sequence comes from Enteromius viviparus, assembly GCA_032353835.1. Taxonomy (NCBI): domain Eukaryota; kingdom Metazoa; phylum Chordata; class Actinopteri; order Cypriniformes; family Cyprinidae; genus Enteromius; species Enteromius viviparus. Next base: position 3,170,098 of record JAUCNO010000082.1, on the reverse strand, counting down.
CACCTGATGTAGGCAATGAACCAAGGGCATAAATCACTCACCTCGCTCACAAGCTTGTTGACTTTGCGCGCACACTTCAGAGTCAAGTTGTCGTCAGTGTTTAGAGTCTGGTATGCAGAAGATCCCTTCATCTTGTTCAAATCCTTCTTATATTTCAGCTGCAGGTTAAACATGGAGGAATGAGAAAGGTGTTTAAACACAACAATACCAGAAAGGGCTCAATACTAGTGCAGGATGCCTGATCTGTCAGGATGAATTCCTGGGACATGAGAGAACATGCACAATCAGTCATTCAGACAGTCAGTGTGTCTAAATATGTTTTTATGATGCCTCTAGAGTGACAAAACTGGATTCTTATTGGGAGTATTCAGAGAAATGCACATATTCCTCCTAATGATGACAGGTCAAGGTGAGAAATCATTAACTGGGATTATTTTGGTATTATTTATACTAATTAAGCGCTAGTGGTAGTTCTGCCAGGTAATGTGAGTCAAGTTTGCATCAGGTGATTCTCAGCTGATCACATCTACTGCAGCTAGAGGAATACAACACCTATCGCAGCATTCCTATAAAAGCTCTTTTCAGCAGCTTTTTCTGCTTGCCCAGGATCAAATTTCCCTCCTCCATCCCCAGTCAGGTTCTGGCTTTCTGATATTCTTTGCCGTATCAGACTCCTAAGTCTTCAATTATGTTACACTTACTGTAGATATCAAGTGGAACATCTAAAATGACAGACCACTTCAGCAGTGATGATGCGCTAATACTCACATCACTGGCTATGTCATGGGCTTTCTTGGCCATTTGGTATCCAGGAGTAATCATAGCCGGAAAGCTGCCCTTGCCCTTTTGCTGTTCATATTCCTCAGTATAGGCATGCTAAAGGAATTAGAGACATTCAGTATAATGATATGTGTGGATATATTAAATGTGCAAAAGCACACCGTGTCACCTGACTGAAGTGTTCTGCATTCTCTTTGGCCAAAGCAAACTCTGCAGAACCGCCATCAGTGCTGGCCTTGCCTTTAATCTCCTGCTCATATTTCTGTTGATATTTCACCTGCACAAACAACACTAGATTATAAATGGCATGCACATGCAGCTGACATTCACATGTAATTTACACATTTGGACACTTACTTTGCTGGCCATTTCGCCTGCTTTTTTAGCCACCTGGTATCCGGGAGTGAAATGGGCAGGAAAACTGCCCTTGCCCCTCTGCTGTTCATAATCCTCAGTGTAGACATACTGTTTTCATAGAAGCAGATGCCAAATGAAGACAAATTTGGGGCAAACACTTATTTAGTCAGACACCAATTGTGCAAGTTCTCCCACTTAAAAAGATGACAGAGGCCTGTTTTAAGAAAACACATTGCAGGATTTTTAAAGAATTTATTTACAAATTATGCTGGAAAATAAGTATTTGGTCAATAACTAAATTTAATCTCAATGCTTTGCTATATACCCTTTGTTGGCAATGACAGAGATCAAACGTTTTCTGTAAGTCTTCACAAGGTTTTTACACACTGTTGCTGGTATTTTTGCCCATTCCTCATAGTTTTTTCATCTGACCATATGACATTCTCCCAATCCTCTTCTGTATCATCTAATTGCTCTCTAGCAAACGGGCCTGGACATTTTTAAAGCAGGGGGACACATCTGGCACTGCAGGATTTAAGTGCCTGGCGGCCCAGTGTGTTACTGATGGTAGCCTTGGTTCCAGCTCTCTCAGGTCATTCACTAGGACCCCCGTGTGGTTCTGGGATTTTCACTCACAGTTCTTACGATCATTTTGACCCACGTGGTGAGATCTTGCGTGGAGCCCCAGATCGAGGAAGATTATCAGTGGTCTCGTATGTGTTCCATTTTTTAGTAATTGCTCCCACAGTTGATTTCTTCACATCAAGCTGCTTATCTATTGCAGATTCAGTCTTCCCAGTCTGGTGCAGGTTTACAATTTTGTTTCTGATGTCCTTTGACAGCTCTTTGGTTTCAAGTGGAGGACGGAGCCACTTAAAGAAGAAATTACAGGTCTGTAAGAGCCAGATATCTTGCTTGTTTGTAGGTGACCAAATACTCATTTTGTCTTTCATAGTTGAGGAATACAGTACCTATGATGAAAATTACAGGCCTCTCTCATCTTTTTAAGTGGGAGAACTTGCACAATTGGTGGCTGCTTAATACTTTTTTGCCACACTGTTTGGATATTATTTGTCCTCAAAGAATTTTTAAGACTCTTACTTTACATTAATTTTTATTTACTTACATCACTGACAATCTTCCCTTGATTTTTAGCTAGAAGCACATCAGGAGTATCCGTCACAGCGGTGTATTTTGACACTCGCTCTTCGTGGCCTTTTTTATACTCCACCTGAATAAAAAAAAAAAGGAATAATCAACTTTTTGAGAAAGAAACTGAATTCCGGTTTTGCAACCTAAACGTTACTTACATTGCTAGCCAGTGTATTGGCTTTCTTTGCCATTTCATATCCTGGCGTGATCATAGCTGGGAAACTGCCCTTTCCTTTGGACTGCTCATATTCTTCTGTGTATTTCACCTTTGAATCAACATATAACATGACGGATAAGAAACACAACTTGTGCAGTGACTAATGACATAAACACGCATAAGAAAAAGTCCTAGACAGTCCTAGCTGGGAATTTGCAATTGCCTAAAATATTTTCAGTGGCCAGTGCATGAACAATTATGAGAAAATTAACCACAACATTTTAAAGAAGCGTCAAACAATTGGACAAAAGGAAATCGTTAAGTTCAGTCTTTACACTAGCGTATGAAACTCGTTGCTATAATGTTTTGTTTTCAAAAAATATAATACAATGTTACATTTGCTATACTTAATATATGTATAATTATACTATCATTTAAAATAATTACATACAGTTATTAGAAGTATTACAGAAAGAAACTGCTAATGAAAGATTACAATGCTAGAAGAAGTATATGTGATTTCAGTCTGACAGACTATGCTTACATCACTGGCCAATGAGATTCCAGTCTTGGCATGTAACATCTCAGGTGTGTCAGCTACAGAGGTGAACTGCGTCACACGTGCTTCATGGCCTCGTTTATATTCCACCTGCAACCCAAATGACCGCTCTTTGTAATACATCATCATAATTTATCCAATTATAGGTGCAGCAAGAAAGCAAAAGCCTCATTTTTCATTTGCCCATTGAGTCCAAATCTTACAACTCACATCACTAATGGTCTTTTGTGCCTGAGTCACACGTACAATTTCCTGGCTGGTAACGCTGCCCGAGTAAAATGACTGTTGGCCCACAAATTCAGTTTGGTAACCTTGCTGCTTTTAGAAAGATTAAAAAGGGCCACATGTTAAAAAAAAACAGCCTGAACTAAACTTAATGCATTTATGGTATTACTATTTGTTTTGGTTCCTCACCTGACTGGCAAGCTGGCTGGCTTTACGAGCTTGCTCAATTTCTTTCGATCTCATGTCATAGTGGAACGTGGACATGAAACGCTCCCCTTCTTCTCTATATTTATTCTAGAAACCAGAGAGATACTGTATGAGGAGAGAAATGTTAGCGTGCTTCCTATCAGCACAATAAACGGGGTAATGACTGATTCTGAAATCCCCTTTTTGTGATTCTTGATGAAAAATTATGGTATATCACGATATTCAAAGACGTGCAACATCATAGATACTAGTCTTTCCACACTGTCTTCATGTAATTTTTCAGGGAAGAAATGCGAAATATAAGCATGGTGGTCTGCATTCTGTCAGACATGAAGGCCGCTCTAGAGCCCACTGACAGACAGGGGCAGCTGGGATCCCATAGAGAGAGATACAGAGAAGAAGAGAGAGGGAAAGGAAGCAAGAAAGGAAGAGAGGTGGGCCATGTTCATGTGGTATAAATTTAAACAGCAAATACATAAAGAAGAGTATCATGTCACACCACAGAAATAACTGGAGAGATGCACTTCTCATTCCAAACCTGTAGAGTCACCAGGGCCTTTGAGCTCTCCTAAAAACAGACCTTTAACCCAGCTCATATAATATAGGGGGTATTACAAGCAAAATGAACCATGTTCAATGCTCTAAATACTTCTGATTATAAATCAGTTAGCAATATCCAGACACTAGATACACACTGAGTATTATTAGTTTAGTACCAGGCTGCCGAAAAAGTCGTACTGGAAGGTTTCTTAAATCTGGAAGAAAATTTATATAATTTATAGATTGACCTCCATATTAGGAAAGAAAAAACGATGGAAGTCAATGGTGACCCAAAACAGCCTTTGTTACAAACTTTCTTCAAAATATCTTCCTTTGTGTTCGGCAGAACAAAGAAATTCATACAGGTTTGGAACTACTTGAGGGTGAGTAATGATGACAAAAATGTCATTTTTGGGTGAACTGTTCCTTTAAAGTGGTATAATGTACAGTCAACTGTTCATTGTCACAAAATAAGTTACCCTGGATGAGTTTATTCAGTAATGATCACCCAACTGTACATTACACTTCATTAAATATTAAAACACTGCAGACACAGCAATACCTGTTTGAATTTTTACAGTATGCAGTTGTTGTTTTTATAGCCTCAGCTATAAAAAAAAGATGTATTATGTTCATTTACTGTAATACTTTGTCAGATGTACAGTAAGTCCATGACGTAAACAAAACCTCACCTCACTGACTGCTTCAGATTGCTTCTTGGCATTGATGTTGACAGGGGTCTCATAAACACTTGTGAAAGTGTTGTTCTTTGGATTATGCCTAAATTAAATATTTTACACAATTAATGACCAAACTATGCAGTAAGTACACATAATGCCTTATAGTCATGAAGCAATGGAAAATAATGCTGATTTATAAAAACGTTGAACATTAATTGTTACTAAAAATCTAATTCATGCCAAAAATGACTCCAAAACTTACACTTGGCAGTACGGCCTTTTCTGATGGCTGACAAAATTATTGGCGGTCAGAACCATCTTACAGACCTCACAGTGAAAACATGCTTTGTGCCAGTTCTGAAAGAGAAAAGAAAGACATACATGCAGAGTGAGAAATGTTCAACTGAATCCAGTTCCTCTTTCTTACATTATAGAATACATGGTTATTTAAAAAATACATTGACGCTTTATGATCATCTATGTACTATCATGTAAATATGTAAGAGACATATTGTGTAAAGACTTACCTGCCCAATAAGATTGATCTTCTCTGCTGGGTACACCACAAACCCACACCTGGCACACTTTTGAACATTCATGTTTTGATCAAATTTAGCCAGCAACTCCAGAGAAAAATAAAAACAATTTCAGAACTGGAAAGCAAGGCGTCCCAGACGGTCCCTTGTCCCCTCTTGTGTCTCAGTCTCTGTCCTGTGTTAAACTTAGATCTGCTCTCTGACTGAGACCCTGTCTAGTACATGTCAGCGAGTGCAGAGTTCCACCCCTCTTTAGCTGTTGCCGGTCAGCTGACTGGTTGACCAGCTGTCAGTTACTTGAAAGGGGAGAGAGATGTCACTGAATTGTGATCACGGTGTTGTTCACTTTGAGTACATTAGTCAGAGCCTTCAGACGTGCTCTAAATAGGTGAATGAAGTCACAGCTGGATTGTTTCACGCTTTCTGAAATGCTTTACTTTCTATGTGCTTTCATGGCTTTCCGTCATTTTCTCAATTAAGATTTTATTGTTCATGCTGTTATATACTACATAACGTTTAAATATGATTTAGTCTTTCTCAAAATATGGTGACAGTCATGTCTATTGACATTCAGTCATTAAAAATATTTTATCTGTAGTTTTATAAAATGTTTTTAAATGTCTGACTGTACATCATCTCTACACATTTATAGCTCTATATTTAATTGTTTTCCTATTTTATGCATTACTGCAAAGCAAAAGTACTTTAAGTAAATCATTTAAATAAGTATTAAAATAAAAATAACAGAATAATGTTTGTTCTCATCATTGGTGTTATTAATTTAAAAAAACAGTATTCTGAAAATACAAAAGGTCAAAGGTTAAAGGAAGAAGAAGCTGTTCAAATGGGTACATGTCTATTACAGTAAGTATTATTATCACATTGGAATAAAAAGGTCTTAATTTACTTTTTAATTCAATGACAGTAATGTTTTGTCACTTTCTGTATTTGTTAAAAATAAAAAATATATATATATATACATATATATACATATACATATATATATATATATATATATATATATATATAAAACAGTCAACAGTCAAGTCATTCTATATGAATATCCTATATCTTATAATAGTTGTGTTTATTTAATTTTAAATATGATTAATCCTATCAGGTTGTTAATAAATATTTACGCTCTGCTCTTATGGTAAAAATAGGAATAATTTATCATTAGGCAGTAACAGACATTGTATAAGTGTAATAATAGAACAGTAAAAACTATAACATATGAAAACATTCTTGTATTTATCATCAATGTAGGCTACATAAACACAAATGTACATAATAATAATAATAATAATATAACAAAAAGTACATTATTAAATTTTTCAATAATTCAGATGGTTAAATAAATATTAATACATAATATTATTCTGTAATTAATACAGATGTACAGATGGTTCTTTCTATTCATTGTTTGATTAATAAACAGGAAGTTTGCGCTGTTTCTTTAAATACTTCAGACTCTCCGGCTGGAGGAAAAGGAAGACGTAGAGTTGGATAGTAGTTTCGTTTTCTTCGTCTAGTAACCTTGGACTTGAAAGAACAACGAACAAACAGAGGCTGGTCCGACATAAATGTAAGTTTCAAGAGTAAATATAGTAATGTCGTGAAAACGTCTAACTATAACTGAATGTCTACTGACTGTACAGTATGTAATAAACATTGCGTTGCTAACTCTCTGCTTGAACAGCAGGGTTTACAAAAAATGTGCTATTAAGAAAAACTTGTAGTAACCCTTACGGCAAATAGTACTTACTTTTACATAATAAAACATAATAAACCATGGTTTTACTATAGTAAATGTGTAATAACCACGTTTTTGTGGTTACTATGGTTAACCTATTGAAACCATGTTTTGGTTTTATTTGTAGTAAGCCAAGGTTAGCTAATATTCGTAAGGGAAGTTGCCCTGGGAAACTTTAAGGGGGAGCTGTACACTTCCCTCAAAAACACTTTAGCTGTAGAACACACTGCATGCTGTATGTAAATACCTGCAAATATACTAGCTAACATTAATAACTGCTGATGTTATTGTGTATTTAATGTTACCATTGACAAGTTGTCTTTAGGCAATCTCTCTTTCTTCCTGTTGTAGCCTACTCTTCATGTCCTAAACTGTAGCTGTCTTCATCGGTTCTAATACATAAATACAGAGATTTTATTTCTACCCAAGCCATCAATTAATATAAAGATTAAAAAAGAAAGCAATTAAATAAACATCCAGTTATGACAACATTACAAAGTGAAAGCAAAAGTAAGTTTATGGAGGTAATTTATGCAGACACTAGTAAAAACTAGTATGAAAGTAAAAGTGCTTATTTCATCAGAAATAAGTACTCTGTGTTATTTACACTACTGCAAAATTATAGTGTAGCCTACTAATATGGGTTTTCCTACAAATAGTTTAAGTACTTTCTTAAACTTCCTTATTTTGATGACAGTAAGAGACAGAAAGTTACCACAGATTGTGTATTGGCCGAAACTTCACGACAGAAGTAAACTTCAGTAGGGAGGGGATGGGGTAACGTCAAGATAATTGTCAGTTAGTAAACAGATTTCATTGCACTGTCAAGAATTTCCAGTACTTAGTTGGTCTTGTGTTACTGAACATAACAGCATTGATTCTTGCTCCAGAATGGATAAAGAAACCCTCACCACTGAGAGTGAAGAAACAGTGAAGGACCAAGACTATGGAGAAGGAGACACAGTAGATGCAAAACCTGACCGCAAAGGGAGATTTCTGCTTTTTGGCAGGTAAGACTATTTCTAACTTAATTCATCTATCCATCAGTCTATCTGTGCATTCATGCAATGTTATGAAACACAACTATTGACCTATCCTGTTTATTCTTTCTCAGTAATTCAGTGAATTATTAAGTATTTAGTATAGTTAATTATTTATAGTTAGTAGTAAGCGCAGCTGTCCATGTCATACACTAGGTGGAGCCACAGTCCTCTTTATAAATGACATGGCCAACTAGCTGTGACGCTTGCATCATATGTAGTATATTTGAATGTGTCTGAATATGCTTTAAGATGTCTAGAAATATATGTAATGTATGAACCCACTTGCATATTTGGAATCAGCCTATACTACTTTCTCTGCAATTAAAAAAAAAACTAGTTAAGATATTGTACGTTTTATTTGGCACTTTTGAGTGTGTGTGCTGTAACAGGCCCGATATGTAAGAAGGACAGTGTGTTTGTCAGTAGAGGACTGCTCTTGTCCTGCGTGACCCTGGTTGAGGGGTTTGAATAGGCCTTTGGAAAGCTCTGGGGGATGGCGTGTGTGCTGACTCAGGTAGCGTGCGCCACCCCAGCCCAGCGGAGCAACCACTGCACTCTTTATAGAGTATAGAGCATCCCGGGACCCTAGCACACACCACACAACAACACCACACCACAAGGAAAAAATTCACCCCAAAGAACCTAAAAATCTGTGAAACATTCAGCTGATCTAGAAGGAAGAGCAACACGTTTCAATGCAGAGTGGCGTAGCATTTAAAGAAGAGCCCAGGTAGGAGAGCGCTCTGATGGGACGGGAGGTAGTGGTGGGGGGGGGGGTCAGCTGCCTCACATCACATGGGACACCTGTGATCCGCTCCACTGTTTATGTGTTTGAGAGAGAGTGTATAGGCAGGTCCCCATTGTTGAGGTTTGGTAACGTGATGACTAGGCTCTTCTGGAATACTGGCACATATTGTACATCGAGTGCCTACTAATCTGGACGGATCCTTTGGAAATTTCACAATGGGAATATGAGTCGTCTGTGAGAATTTCCCCTCAGGCATGTGGAATATTATGTTTGGGACACCGTGAAGTTTTAGAGCAACTAATATTATGATCGATAAGGGGATTTAATTGTCTTTGTGATGCCAAATATCTGCCATTTTCTGTACTCTGACTGGCATGGGTTGCATTTTGTTTGAGCTTTTATAGTTCTTCGACTTACAGATGAGCTTATTTGTTATTTTGTCTCACTATATTCTTGTAAATATGTATTAGGTGATGAACATGTTGCACGAAGGACTTTAAAATATTGGTTGACTGATTGGTTGTCTGTCTGTCTCTCAGTAAGAAGAAGGATGGCAAGCTGCAGGAAAAAGAGCAATCTTCTGAAAGCCATTACAGGATTGTTTCACCAACATTCCAGTATAAGATGAGCCACCGGCGCGTTGGCAAGTGCGTCATCATCAACAACAAGAACTTTGATGAAAAAACAGGTGAGTCTTCATTTCATTGTCTTGCTATGTTTATTAGTACAATAACAGTATTAAACATTGTTTTGTTATGTATTATAGATCCAGCTGTGCTTCCACCTAAAAGTTTTGATCTTATTGATTATTGGTAAATAGTTTAAAAAAAAAAGTTTATCCATCACTTGTCATTGATTTATATAATTTACACGTTTTTTAAAGTTTATTTAATAAAAATAATTTAATGATCTTTTTGTGGGAGAAATCAGATTTGCTCAACTATATAGTGATGTAAAGTAAAATTATAGAATGATGTAAAGTAAAAAAAAAATAAAAAAAAAAATAAAAATGCATTAGTATCGCAAAGTAAAGTGTCAAAAAAGATTTTGAACAAAATTAAACCTGTGTATCTGTAGCTTATATTTATCATATTTTCTGTAAAAACAACACAGACAGTAAAAGTTTTATGAAAAATCTAACCTGAATGTTGAGTTATTCAAAGTTATTAATGTAATGCTCTTCTTTGTGATCTGTGTTTAAGGGATGAATGTACGCAATGGCACAGATCGTGATGCTGGAGAGCTGTACAAGTGCTTTAAAAACTTGGGCTTTGAAGTTTTCATCTACAACGACCAGACCTGCAGGAATATGGAGCGGCTACTTCAAGAAGGTGAGTGGCCAAATTATGTATTTATACCCCTTTTTATTAAAATGCCACATCCGGTTTGTAAATTAGTCTTACTTAACTGTGCTGGGAAATTTTATGAAACACATTGAGTGTGATAAACATGCGAGTGTCATATATCAATAACACCAGAAAAAATATCTAAAACATGTTATGGAACTTTTACGGAATGTGGTTGGTCTGCTTGATTGCTGGAAGATTGCATGTTGTTTAAAAACAAGTGAATAACCTAGCTGTCCACTGACTCTGTTTTTTAATACAATATAACCACATTGCAGCCTATTACTCAACTTTTATAAGGTATTAAGCTATCTATATCACAAGCATGCATTAGCATGAAAACACACAAATATTGGCCAATACTATAATTTAAATAGCACCAATCTATGCTTTTCAATACTAAATTAATGCATATTGTTGCAATATATAGTCTTTTTTGGTCTTGGACATTACATAGTTCATCTTACAACAAAATTTTTGTAGATTTGTTTAATTCTTTTTTTGTTAGTTGTGACGTTCTGTCGAATGTAAAATTGATATTTTTGAAGTCTCTCTGCTGCCCTCTACTGTCAGTGGCCCAAATTACTTGTGTATTATTAAAAGTGTTTGCAAATTAAAATTGGTATTCATCTCTCACATATTTTGTCTGCCTGTGTTTCAGTCTCAGAAGAGGACCACAGTGACAGCTCCTGCTTCGCCTGCATCTTGCTGAGCCACGGCGAGGAGGGCATGATTTACGGCACGGATGGAGCAATGCCCATCAAGAGCATGACCTCGCTCTTCAAAGGAGACATGTGCAAGAGCCTCGTGGGCAAGCCCAAGCTTTTCTTCATCCAGGTAAGAGGAGCAGGGCCACAGGAGGATTTGGGGAGGAAAGAGGAGGATGAGGAAGAAGTGAAGGAAGAGAAAATGGAGCACCTACACACAACGGTGTCTATTGTTTTAATGCTATTTCAGTCGCACCATACCCAGAGTTACCCTTCCTTTTCAGAAGTGCACTTTAAGTGGATATTGACATGGTCGTGTGTTTTTACTGGCAGGCTTGTCGGGGTTCTGAGTTTGATGATGGTATACAAACAGACTCAGGACCGCCCAATGACACGATAGAGACAGATGCCAACCCAAGACACAAGATTCCGGTAGAGGCAGACTTCCTGTTTGCTTACTCAACTGTGCCAGGTATTTTCACTTACATTACAGAATGTGGAAAGCGGGAAATTTACACAGAAATCCCACAGAACAGTCTGAGCGGTCTACTAGAGCTCCTTATTATTTCTTATATAATAAACTTTTTAACAAGTTTTTTTTTTTTTAACTAAGTCAAAAATATATAGCTTGACCAGTCTAGTTTACAATAAGGTTCATTCGTTAACATGAGCTAAGAATGAACAATACTGCAGCATTTTTAATTCTTAGTTAATGCTAACTTCCGCATTTACTAACGCATCACTAAAATCACAAGTTGCGCTTGTTAACATTAGTAAATTTGAGTATGATTTGTATGCAGACTGTATGATGATGTCACCTTTTTGACTAGGCTACGATGCAATTCACTATTGAAGAGTAAAATGTCATTAGCATAAGCTAGTGGTAAACAAAAAGAGCATGACGAAGCACAGTTTGCCAGTTGTACTTTTCAAGTTTGCTGAAAAAAAGAGGATCTGTGAAAGAGGAAATTAAAAGAGATAAACAGAGGTAAACAGTTCAACATTTCATGTTGCATTTTTATTGGCTAGTCAGTAAACATAGGTCATAGCATCAAACACACTGCATCAGTGATCATGCGACACTGTCAGAAATTACTGCAGGCTATCTTTGGTTAAAAGACCATGACAACAGCCATCTTTCAACCTGTCACTGTACGATACAGGACCACCGCTTATAAAGAAAATATAAAGACCGTTTATATAAAATCGTGGCGTGTAGAAGGCTTGAAAACAAAATGATAATTGCTGTTTTAACCCAAAGTTGAGACTTTTTTGTGTACATTTTGATTCATATCTCACAATTTATATTTCGCATGAATAAAGAAATCAAAGAAATCTTTCCACAAAAAAAACCTCATAGTAGTCGGACAAGTCACCAATATTTGTATAGTGCTTTTTTACAATCCAAACTGTGATAAAAAAGCTGCTTTACTTTGTATTAAATGCGGAAATGGTATACACAAAAAATTAAACAGTACAACTGATCTTCTGACATTAAAAAGTCTTACTGAAAAAATCTTACTGTCATGCCCTTGTCTGTGTTCTATGTCACTGGTTTTGTTATTTCCTGTTTGTCCTTATTTGGTCGTGTTCCTGTTCTTGTTAAGTTGATTAGTTTATCCATGCCACTTGTGTTCCTCACCTGTCCTGCATCTTCCCTTGTGTATTTAAACCCTCTGTATTCTGTCCAGTTCACAGACACTCACACAGCAATCTTACACAGTTTACAGGAAATCCCATTTAACTTTTTTCATTTGATATTCACCCAACAGTTTTTTACATTAAATTGATGACTGTATTTGTCAAACAACTGCATAGTTTGGCCCCTACCTTTTAATTTTTTTATGAATATTTCTGTATTAATGGTTAACCGTTTCACTAGGTGCAAGAGAATGTATATTTACACTGAAATCCGACTGAATCCATTTAAATCAAATCAATAGATTGTGAATCGGGAAACCTGCTTAGATATGCAAGCATTCGATATTGTGATATCATGTGACACAGAGTTGTGCAGTAATGTAACAAACGTTACACATTTGTTTTCACAGGTTACTACTCTTGGAGGAATCCGGGCCGAGGCTCCTGGTTTGTCCAGGCCCTCTGTAACGTTCTCAATGAGTTTGGCAAGCAACTTGAGATCATGCAGATCCTCACTCGGGTCAACTACATGGTGGCCACCAACTTCGAATCCTGGTCAGAGGACCCCCGCTTTAGCGAGAAGAAACAGATACCTTGTGTGGTGTCCATGTTGACTAAAGAGCTCTACTTCAATTGATCTGAGCAGACCATCTTCACATTCACACTTGAGGACTTTACAGTAGCACACTTTTAATTTGTTATCTTTTAACAGTTAATATTAACCAAATTGTTAACCTTTTTTGTTATTAATCCGCCATAAGGAGGGAAACCTCGGTCTATTACTTGAGCAAAAGATTTTTACATAAATGTAAGCAGCATTTTTAAGCAGTGCACATTTCAGGATGGCAGGCAGGAACGACACATCAGGTGTACAAAGACTGACCACTGACTGACTGAACGACTGACTTTGCTCGACCAAGCGGTCACTACATTCAGGGATGATCCCAGCTGGAAGTTTGTGTGAATCAATCTTTTTTTTACATTATGCTGGGTATATAGACACGAAAATGGTCTTCCTTTGTGCTACTTCCTGTTCAAATCCACTACTTTTTCAGTGAATGTTCTACTTCTACTTTCTGAGAGTATTCCAGGTAATAGTAATGTCACATATGATCTGATCTTTGTCCACTGGCGGTGTCAAATATGCATGTTGCCTTGCCAACTGTGAAAGATTTTACTAGGAAAAACACTTATAACTTGTTAAAAAAAGCGCTCGCAAAAGACCAACACCTCACAAAGCCTTTGCTTTTGTTCTGTTTATAAAGAACTAACAACTCAAGCATACATTCAAAGCATATCAATGGCCATTTGTAGCAGTTTGGTTTGGTTTGGTTATTCCAGAATGCTCTTCAGAGGAGGTCAAAGAAAGGGCATGAATAGAAATGGAGTGGCAGATAGTGAAGTAATGCTGACACCTGCAAGGTTTTGAAAGCTTTTCGTTCATGCCTCACTGGTTAGTTTGTGTTCACTGAAAAACTGAAATCAGATCAGCATTCATTTTGTGCATTTTGAGCCCACATGCAGTATTTACTGATGGTTTGTACCGAATCCGTCTATAATCTACAGAGGCAGCTATTGTTTGACTGGTGACCATTTTACCCATTTACCACCCATCTGACCAAATGTTCTGATGTTTTTTAGAGCTTGTTGTCTTTGGTTATGTCCAACAGGTTTTTATTTACTTTTCGGTTCTTTCTGTTTTTTTTCCCATTCTCATTGTTGGTCCGGATCACACACTAAATCTGCCAACCTGTGCACCATCTGACCACCCAAATTAAAGGCCCTCTTTTCTTTATGCATGGATTATTAGTGAAGTGCTATACTATACTGTAGGCAGTGCAAGCTGCACTTGTTTTGAATGAAAACTATATTTTTATTTTTAATTTTATAGTACATTGTTTTTAAATTGAAATGCTTTATAGTGATAATAGGAATGATACTTTTCTTTTTTTTTTTCACAGATGCCCTAAAATAATTGTTTACATTATGTCAACATTAAAATGTATAAAGTGGGGCTGGTTTTTCTTTCAATTACTTTCAAACAAATGCATTTGTAAGCCTTATTTTATTGTATTAAAAGACTTTATTGAAATCTGTCTTGATTATTAATATTCAAAGTAGTTGCACACTACTGATCAGAAGTTTAAATGATTTTGAAAACATACAATTATTAATGTTTTATATTTACATATATTGAAAAATGTAATTCATCCCTGTGATGGCAAAACAGCAATTATTCCATTTATCAATGTCACATGATCTTACAGAAATGTGCTTATTTTAATCTCAAGAAAAATTTCTAATGTTTACTGATGTTGAACACACTTGTGCTGCTTAATATTTTCACGGAAACTGTATATATTTATTTGGGACTTTTAAACAATTTTATGCGCCTTTACTGAATAAATAAATTAGACCCAACTCTCATTGGTTTCCATCACAAGATGGGCGCAGATTTCGAGGCATCGCAAATAAGCAGTGGTTTCCTATTGGTCTCCTGGTTGTCGTGACCAGGACAGACAGCCTGGTAGAGTGAGTCTGTGAAGGCTCCTGCATAAAAACTGTATAGGGGCATCATAGTGTCGGCCCCCAAGAAACAAACCAAACCACCTTCATAGCTAGAGAAGATGCCAATGCGCTGAAAAGTTCTCCCACTTACATGGGTGAGCTCATAGGAAACGCCATTGTGCCAGGCTGTGTAGTTGCCATTGAAATATTCAATACACCAGGACGCTGGGCCTCGGCCCAACCAGCAGTCCTCCTCTCGGCCCTTCCTAGGGATGTTGGGGTATGTGAGCCCTAGTTCCCAGTATGTCTTACCAGTAACCTGCACCTCCCAGTAGTTGCGAACGTCCGTGAAGCCCTTCCTGCTAATGACGTTCAGGGTGGTGTCAAATCGAGAGAGGTTTTCAGAAACATCCTGCCAGGTATCGGTGTAAGTGACTGAGTCGCCCTCAGGGGAAATAATAAGCTTCGGGTGAGCGGAGTCGGGATCCAAAACAACTTCCTGGGCATCTGAGAAATGGAAAGTACCAAAATTAGAAACTATATTTAGAAACAAATTCCTTGTGAGAGATATGAGGAAAAAGCAAGTGTTAGGCAACATTGCAGGGATTTTAAAACATGCTTAGGCTGTACATACTAAGAGCTAGAGTAATTTTTATGAAGAAATGTGTAGACCCTCACAGCTTTGGAAGAGTTTCTTGGTGACAGGAACCTGAGAGCGAATGAACAGCAGCAGGTTGATGGTTAAGCCGAGCAGCTGTTCATTTTTAAACTCATCCATCTGTATTAACTCTGGATCCGTCTTCTTCAGAGTCTCTATTATCCTATAAACAAGGAAAGATGTGTCAAGAAAAATGTTAATGCTGTACAAGCAGGAAGGACTGTTGTGCGGAAACCTCAGATCACTTGCTTGATTAAATGCTCGGCACAGTTTACTACAGTACTAAAAAAAATTTTGGTAATTTTTCGGCATTGACCAGAAACCACATTCCCATAACCACTTACCTTTCCTCTATCTCTGAAATCTGCAAGTAAAAGAAATGAAGAAATCATGTTTGAAAAAAACGAGCTTTTTTGTAGAACATTTCCACATTGCAAATACAATTTCATAAATTTGTGCTGCTGCGTTTATTCTTCGATGCTGGAATTTTCAAACTTACAGTAGGTATGAAAACATTTTTTAGAAATAAATTATTTTCCAAAATCATTTTTAAGGCTAATATGGTTAACTTGTTAAATAAATATAATAAAATATATTTTTATATTTTTCTAAAATGCATATTGTTATTCTGCTTTTTACAATTATGAAAAAATATACATAGTTTTGTAGGGAGAAAAAAATCTGCTTTTCCATGGCTGCCATTCAAAGGTATGGGGTTTTTCTGTGCTCACCAATGCTGCATTCATTTGCTCAAAAATACATATGATGCTTCAGAATTAATTGCTGCTCAGTTAATATTTTTTTTATTATTGTCAGTGTTGAAAATGAGAGAACTGCTTTATACTTTTGTGGAAACCAAGCTTCATTTTTTTGTAATGTAAAAGTGTTAACTCTTATTTTTGATCAATTAAATGCACTAAAGTATTATTATTATTTAAAAAAAAAAAAACTTTTGGTTAGGTCAAACTTTCAAGCATATATTATCACTATCAAAAATAAAGGACAAAAGATGTCACTGGGGATCTTTTCAAATAGTACATGTTTGTACCTAAAGGCTCCATTTTGGTACATATTAGTACTTAAAGTGTAAAAATTTTAACCTAGTAGATACAAAAGTGCCTTTTAAAAAGGTACAACCCAAGTGACAGCTTTTGTCCCTTTATTTCTGAGCGTGTATTACCATCTGTTCTGGTCTAAAAATGCACCTTCTCTTGAACGTGACGTTGATCTTTCTCCATCTGTGCAGACAGTTCAGTAAGCTGCTGATCGATTTCTTGCGTGAGGTGGTAGCACTTCTCAACACAGTCCTCAACAGTTCTCTCCATGGCCTCTGTCTCAATATCCAACTGACTTAGTGTAATTCTCAGATCCTCATCCAAAATCCTCTTCATGTCATCATATTTTTTCTTAATCTTCTCTTTTTGAGCTGCAGCCTTCCTCTGTGGAATAATAAAGCATACTTAATCAAGATACACCACAGTCATCTGCCATATTTTCAGCATTGCATTTATTGCACTTTCAGACATTAATGCAAGTTTCACCAACTTACACTGAAGTCAGATTGTTTTGATGACAGCTTCTTCATTCGGAAAGCCAGAATGTCTCTTTGTCTCTTCAAGTGCTCCTGATGTTTTGTTGGGGTGTCCTTCAAAGGTCAAAATCAAGTCAAAAATACCAAAGGTCCATTATAACAAACAGAATCTCATTGAATCATTACCTGAATGTGTGACTTCATCTTTGACTCAACTCTAGTATCAGTTCTACACTTAATTTGATCTCTTGTTCTTCGAGTCTTATTCTCCACTAGCAAATGAATAGCCTAAGCTCTAGAGCTTTATACTTCACGGTTAAGATGCCAAGGATGGAGGAGGGGTGACGGCCCATCTGTTGTTCCTGTGCCCTGGGAAGTATTCGAGTTGTACAACTAGCGTGCGTAAATCTGGCTGAAGGACTGAAGGAGCTGTACTGGGCCTGCTGTAGTCTGAGTATGTGCGCAAAAGAAAGCCAAAGAAAGCCTCTATTTATATCATGCTCTCACATGGAAGACTTTTTAAAGCTTTGTGTCGCAACATCTAATATTTGGATGTTTAAATCAAGGTGACCAGTTTAACAGTTGATGAAAAACATGACAGGGTTCTCATCTACAGTGGCGCAACTGGGGCGAATTCCAAATAGTTCAGAAACATTTATGGAGCAGGTAGGACCAATTATAGGCTTTAGCCATGACCCTGTTAGCCCTTGTAATGGCTGATACAAATTCTATGAATGACGTGCGAATACTTGGATTGAGGCCTGTGCCAAACCACCTGCAGCTGCCGCCTGTCTTTCTACAGCCCTACCATCCCAACACATCATGGGCAGCTTCCTGTCACAGTGACACCGAGCAATGATTTTTTAGCCTCAAGAATTGACGCAAGCCGGTGACGTCTCACTGATTGATACAGTGCATTTAAAACACGACTGGAAATTAGGGCAGGGATTTTTACGCTGAGCAGGTTTGAGGTTAACACCTAGTTTCGAGGAAGCTGGCTTGTGGAACACAGCAGATACATTTTTGTCTGGTTTTCAATCTTGCGTACACAATACAAATGAAACATGTTTACAGATGTGTGAAACTAATTATAGACTAGCACCTTGATAACATGCATGTCATGCTGTTGTTTAGATGATACTCTTAAATGACTATTTTGTTTGTTTGTGTGTGTGTGTGTGTGTGTCAAATCAATTCAGAATATGTAATAAGTAACTTTTTACTTTTTGATTTTCTCCAATCCAATGTAATAATGTTAAAGAAATTGTACTTTTATATGGAGTAATTTGAAAATAGTAATTTGTTATATTAGACTTTTTTCAGTTCAATATTCATTAAGATGCTTACTTTCAGTTGCATTAATAGTGAGAAGAATAACAACGTGCAGTAAACAGTACTACAAACCAGTGTGTTTTTAATTAAGACAATGCATTAAAATAATATGGTAAGACACACCAATTTGCAATATCAAGCAGCAAATCTTCGTACAGCAAAAAATAGCTGGAAAGCAAAAAAAAAAGTCTTAAGGGGAAAATATTTGGACAGCTCAAAACAATGCTCTGTTTGACATTCCCGACTAGCTCCACACATCAACTTTCGCTCAGCCAATGCCGTAAGTTCAAGGCGGGGCTTTCTATTTTATAACCAATTGCAGACAGGAAGGGTTCAGTTCAGTGTTGGCTAAAATGACTTCACTTACAGTGTCAGGCCAATGTATAAGTCTGGAACTGCATCCGTGGCAGTGCTATATAAGATGCAACATTACAGAGGTGATACAGTTTCACATTATTTCAATAGTGAGTATGAAAAGTTTAAAGTGGAGTACTTCTTGACAAGTTTTTCTTGTTCAAGTACATAAGTGTCAAATCACCGCCTTCCTTGTGACATCACTTCTAAGGTTTTTCACCTATGGTGCAAACTTCCTCATACATTTTAACCACATTTTGTGATCTTACTGACTAGGAGCATCTATATCAGGTACAGAAACCATACTTTCAGTCAAAAAGTAATATTACAATCAATATTACTTGTTTTTGTTAAATCAGCGTATTTTATTTGTAAAATTTAAACGCTGCATCAGAAAGGTAAAAATTAAGAAATTGTGCAGCCTGATTTACATTATGCAAGTCGCATCTTAAATTGCCATTTAGTATGTTTATTAACTAAATATTTCAAAGCAAACTATATTTAGGTCGCTTGTGAATGTAAGGAACCATGCTGCTCACAGTACTATTTTTATTTTGAATCTACCAGAAGTATATTTCTAATGAATTAATATTGAATTGAAACAAACGTACATCTTGTAAACAGATATGTTTCTTATTCTGTTCTCAGACTCACATTGACAGCATTACAAATGGCAAAAATGGCAGGTGTGTTGTTTTTGAATCTCTTTGATCTATATTATTACAACTGACTTGTTGCTTTGTTTTAAATAGCTTCTATGTTCCTGCAGATAATAATTATGTATTTTACATGCATGGAGCTGAGGAAGAAATGTGTTCCGGATACCTTTACAAATCTCCCCCGGAAAATCAGTTCAAGTCCCAGGTATGTTTCACTGGAAGAGAAGAACAGGTGATTATATCAGTACATTGCTGAGATTCACTTTGCTAATTTGTCTCATTCTGTATTTTTTCCCCCCCGTCTTCTTTTTTTTTTCAGAAATCATGGAAACGGAGGTTTTTCATTCTTCTGAAGTACAGAGACAACAAATGCCAACTTAAGTACTATAAGAACGAAGAAAAGAACAAACCCCTCGGAGAAATTGACTTGTCTAAGTATGCCCAATATATGCCCTCTGCACTATTTAGCAGCAGTCTACCTTATCTATTCAGCATCATAGTTTCTCTTGACAAACTTTTCATTATAATAAGTATTGCACAGTAAGAAAACTGTTTTCTGTCTGCCCTTTAGGGTCACGTACATGTTCTTGCACCCCGAGATGCATACAATGTGGAAATGGATTCATAACAATTTCAGATGTTCTTCTTCGTGTGTAATGTTTATAAAACTACCAGAGAGAGACTACTTCCTTATAGGAGAAAACAGGTTTGTCCTGAACGCGTTTGCTTTGTTTAGAGCAGTGATTTATGTTTATTTTCCATGGTATACATTGAAACATTTAATAAACGTGCATATAAAAAACTGATTTGAAATGAATTACAGAAATGTCATGATATGATTTAAGCACTGCATAGTCTCTCATAGATGCAATATAAAATATTTGTGCAGTTGGGAGATGGACAAATGGTTCACTGCTTTATTTGACATCTTAAATAATCGCTCACACAGACTGTTGGATCCGAAGGTAATGTCTGACTCAAAACTGTGTCTCATGCATTTTGCACACACACATGCGTGGTATCCAAAATATTTTTTTAAGCTGAATCATTTTGTATTTAACATGTCACACAGACATTTGGGTCAAAGAGACACATCAGTGAACCTCCACGATCAGAAAAGGACAATAAGCAGGTATGCGTGCACAGGCTGCTAAAAATATCTCTGCTTTATGTTGCCAACTGGTTTAACAGGTATTATGATCCTTATTGAAGCCTGTCTTTAGTATTCTATTTATTGCCTAATGCAAAATTATTGTTGAAATTTTTCTTTTTTTTAACCTAAGGAGACTGACAGTTTAGTTCAGGGGTGTCAAACTTAGTTCCTAGAGGGGCAAAGACCTGCAGAGCTTCATTCCAACCCTTCACCAAAACACATATAGCTCTCAATCAAGCGTGTAGGACTTAATTAAAAGGTGCAGGACTCCAGCCCTCCAGGAATTGAGGGGTTGTGTCAACCCTTGGTTTAGACCCAATTAAATGTAATTTAATAACAACAAAAAGCTCTTATAATAATCGCTCCATTAAACTCTTTTGCAACCCATTAAACATGATTAAAACAATCAACCTGTTACCTGGAGAGAGAAAAACAGGTTTGCTATTTTTAGAAACACTGCTTGTTTTTGTAACGGATACCCCGCTGTTGTCAGGTTATTCTGGTTATTTTTAGACTTCCTTTATATCTGTGCAATAATGTAACAAAGACAAGAAAATAATATTATCTATATTGTACCAATCACAGAAAACTGACTGGGGTCTAACAAAACCTGTTACACATGAGCTGCCATCCTCTGTGACCTGTGAACCCATCTATGTTTCTCCACTGAAAATGAGGAGTAATAAGGTAGATATATGCAACCAACACAAAAAGAAGTACAAACCTATACATACAGACTAATATTTTCACTCTTTTTAATCACAGAAGACAGAAGCAACTGAAATAAATCAAGAAAATTATGACACAGATGACCTGTCAGAATGAATGGCAGCTCAGGATTCATCTTCAACTCCAGCTAATACTGTCACAACAGTACAATGGCCTGGAAACAAGACCGAATGTATTTCTTTTGTTTTGCAACATTTTCAAAAATAGCACTGCATTGGATTCTTCTGTTGAAAGTTATGATGAACAGCAAAAGCCGTACTGATTTGCTGATAGAAATGTTTACATAATTTACAAAAATAAACATACTTATTAAACCAAATGAACAATTATTTCAGAACAAGGCAGCTCATTTCTAAAAAAAAGGCCATATATGAAAATATGTACTAAATATATAATATATTTTGAATGACAATATTTTGAAACAAATGTATTTTCTTATAAACTAATTTGATGTAAAAAGTAAAGCAAATAAAATGTAACTGCATGACTTGTTTTAATGTACACAATAAAACTAAATCATAAGTTCTATCAATGTAATCATTTTGTCTTTTACTAGATTTTGTCATTTCAGTGTGTTTTCTAACAGAGTACCAGATCTAACCAACATCTTATATATCTTGGTATACTGGTATAAGATTTTTCTTTTTATTTATTACACAAAAAAAATACGTGGATTACTTTTTTTATGTATTTTATACAGCATGTAGAATTTTGATTATAAATGTTTCTTAAAATAAAATCTTTACTTACAATATTTATTCCATTTTGTCCTCAAAATCAGTTATGCTTTACTTGTAGTGTAAGTATAATCTTATTAAATTAATATAAAGCATATTAAATTCAAATACTTAAAAATGTAATTCCATTTTATTTAGTTTGTTACAGTATATACTGTTTTAACTTATCCTTCCGCATACTGACTTCAACTGTAAATAATAAGTTGTAGATAAATATAAATTCACAACATGCAATATTTCTACACAAACCAAAAATAGCTCAAATATATAAAGTAATAATAATATTAAGAATATACATTTAGTAGTTTTTATTGCTACATAATTGCAATATTTCTGTTATTCATTATTCAGGAAATATTAGCTAGTTTAGTAGTGAAGAGAGAGATGTTTTAAAAAAAACATACAAAAATAAATACCATCAGTGATGAAATGCAAATCAGCTTGCCAAGAGCATGCCCTGAAAAAAAATCAAGGGTGGAGTAAATTAGTATCACAGTATTTACCGAAATCAGACAGTCAGGAATTCCCTCTAAAATCCCCAGCAGCACACAAAGTAATAAGCGAATATATTTTTTTTGGCACTGTATCTTATTAGGTCAGCACTTGCATTCCCAAGGTCAACCAAGCACTTCTAACTGCATAAATAACTACAACCAAATACATAAGAAAGTTCAAATTTGTGTAGACAATGAGTGTATATGTTTACATATTTCAGTCACAGCTTACTGTATGTGCTGCAGAAGTTATATTTACTTATATAGTACAATGCTATTTACAGTACCACAATGCCATGAACACGTTTGTCTGGTAGTTTCCACAAACAAATGACAGAGTCAAAGGGGAGGGGACTCCTACACCTGAACTCGCATATAAACTCCTCCTGTTACCAGGATAAGCACTCTGAAAGAGACAAAAGACCTCCTCATAACCTGCTATCATAACATACACTTCGTGAGAACTGAATAGGACACTAACTTCACAGTGACACAAGGTAATGCAATAATATTATAGAATATTGCAAATCATATGATGATTTTGCTTTGTGATGCTTGCAGCATGTTATGAACGGATACCGATATTCAGAGTTTAAAACATTCATAAACACATAATGCAAGTCTTATCATATAACACATTATTATAGATTCAAAATATAGGGGAGGGCATATTTACATTGCATTTTAATTAGTCTTGTGCTTTTTTCTAATCACTGTTGTTTGCATGCGTTAATCAAATATATCAGTGGCTTACAGTAAATATCATTCCACATCTATTTTAGAATTAAAGAAACAACATCATGATGTCCAACAACAAAAAGAAGCCAAGTAAGCATGAACACAATATAAATACTCAAACTGTGTAGCATTAATGTATTCAGTGTTGTTTTAATTATGTTCCTGCAGTAGCAACTACAAAGTTTTACAGTGAACCAGCGATGGAGAAGCAATTACACACTGGATATCTGCTCAAGTCTCCCGCTCAACCAGCCCTGACCAAAAACACTGTACGTATCATATTGCAGTTCAACCAGAAGGATCTGCAGCCTGTCAAAGACAGTTCCTCTGTTTGTGAACTTAGCAGTTTTGTGTCTGTCATAGAAATCTTGGAAGCGTCGTTTCTTTGTGCTCTCCAAGACGACTGAGGACACCTACCGGCTGACATATCAAGCAAACAATGAAAGAAAAGAGATAGACCTTTCTAAGTAAGGAAAACTGTTAAAGTCATAAATGCATTTTTGTAAAAATTTACACTATAAGGACGTCTTTCTGTTTTAAAGGATCAGCCTGCTGTTTACTGGCCCTGAGACGCATCAGAAGTGGGACTGGATCCAGAAAAACTTCAAGTGTCCTCCATCCTCTGTGCTGTTCTTGAAGGCGGAAGACGACACACACTCAAGAGAATATTTCCTCATTGGAGAAAACAGGTTCGCAACCATCATTTTGACATCATTTCCATTAGAAGCCACATTGCATCATGCTGCAAAGCATCATGATGCAGACTAAAAAACAACATTAATGTTTAAAGCCTCTATGAGGTCAAATAAATTTAGTCAATGTCTATAAGTGAACAATGCATATGTTAGTGGAGTGGCACACACAGACGTAAATGTACAAATATACATTAAGCTTTATTAGCATGACTAAGCATTTAGTAATTTTCCAAAGCATATATAATATTAAAATATTAAAATGCACAATAAAAAGACACATGAGAGCAAATTAATCTTTGGTGTTCACCTCATCACATTTAATTCAAATATTTACTGAGGTTTAAATAAAATAAAATGAAAAACAAAATTTAAATGTAATTTAATTTATTAAAATTAAATAAAATAAAATTACATTATGATTTTTGATCAATTGTCTTTTTCGAGTCTTTAATTCTGCTATTAAAGTTAGTTATATATCATGGAAATGTAATTCTAGAAATGGTCTAGTGTAAACTTTTCAGTTTTATTTTGAAACACACAATGCAGTTGGTGTTAAAATGTTTTCTGGTGTTTTCAGCGATGATGTGGACGGCTGGCTCAGTGCCTTAGTCAAGGTAGTGAAGACCCTGAAATCACAGCATGCCCTTCAGGTAAACATTAAAACATCTCTCTCTTCACTACTAAACTACCTGTCATTTCCTGAATAAAGAATAACGGAAATATTGCAATTATATAATTATGTAATAATTATGTAATTTGAATATACTCAAATGTATATTCTTAATATAACTATTACTTTATATATTTGAGCTATTTTTGGTTTGTGTAGAAATGTTGCATGTTGAGAACTTATATTTATCTACAACTTATTACAAGCTTTTAGGCATGCTCACAAGCTTTATTTCTCCCACAGGACAACAGATTTAGATCAGCATCTGAACCTGCAAAGAACTCAGAACCAATGCTTGAGGATGAACCTGATGAGAGACGGTCTGCACCTGAATTAATGCTAACTTACCCGTCAGCGTACAGCCATTATGACTATCCTCGCAAGCTCAGCGAACCTCCACTACCAGTAGCGCTCAAGGTTTTACACATTTCTACACAGATTCTTTAGTATACAGCGTGGATATAAATACTCTTAAACTTCCTTAAACTATGCTAAAAACCCCTTAAACTCTTTTGTCTAGCAGACTCCAGTTATTGAGGATAAAGATGAGGAAGACAAGATGCAGGATGAATCTGCAGAGGACAATGAATACATGACCATGGCGGCACTGTAAGTGTTTCAATGCACTTTGATAGTTAAAATTTCAGTAGGAATACATTCTGTATTCTGAGAGACAGAAATACATTGTTAGTCATTTTTTATTTTTGAATGAATTTATTTTTCTCTGGTCTTTTCTTATTAGGCAAAGCGCTTTGGAAGAAGACCAACAGGAGGCAGACAATGCATGCATGCACAAAAAGTAATTTTGAATTATTGATTCACCCTTAACCTTAAGCACTTTTATCTCAGTAATGTGAGATATGATCAACCCAGCATCATGCTGTGACACCTTCTAATCAGTTCATTCTCCTATGTCCCTCAGTTGCTACATATAGACTTGATTCTTTGTTTAGTTAAAGACTACAAAACTCTAATCTTAGAGAAACTGAATGGTTTGTTTTGTTGTTTGGAAACGTCCATTCTTGCTGAACAGGTTTGGTCACGGATGAATGTTACATGGTTTGAACATCTTTGGAGATGCAAATCATCTCTGACTAGAACAGTCCACCTCTACTGTCTTTTCAATAGAATGTTTCCCACATTTCTCATGTTTCTCTCATCTTCAAGTTGGTCATGCAAATGCACTGCACTAACCAACAGAAAGCTGCCTGGTTTGAAAGTGACGTCTGTGTAAGCAGTGATTCATACACTGCTACATTATTGACAATGGACATTTTTAGTCAAATTTAGTTAATAAAAAGTTCAATTTTGCTAAAATATCATAACTGTTACCATACCTTTAGCAAGCAACATGAGTTTCCTATGGTGGTTTTAGCCTTATTTAACACTAATATGATTTTGATTCTTAATGCACTTATATTTATAAAAGATATATAGTTAATCTTTTATTTATTTTTTTCCAGCATGTCCATTATTGGTCACATGTCCTCTGTGTGCAATAAGGCAGTCATCCAGGATGAGGACGGTGATAATAAATGGTAAACTAATGCATGTTTTTAAAAAAAAAAGCTAGAACTGCATTTTTCTGCATTTTCACCTGTATGACGTCATCACTTTTTTATCTTTCTTATTTTTGTATCATGCATAAAAGAGCTATATTTATCATGAAAAATGTGGCACATGTTTGAATTTTATCAATGTATATTTCTATCCTGCAGTGAAATCCACACACATGTTGAGAAGGAGATCTGCGTTAGTCAAAGTGATCTGAAAAACGGTCTGATTTTGACACAAAAAGGCGGCAAACCATGGTACTACTCTCAATGCTCAATAAGCTACTACAGTTTAAAATGCATCCTATCCTGATAGAGAAAACATTAACATGAGCACAAATGAATAACTTACATTATGTTTCTCATTGTTGTGCGTTCATCCTCTTCCTCTCCAGTGTCTCTGACTGTCAGAAGATTCAGGACTTGTGTCTCTTTCATAAGGGGGATCAGATCCTGGCCTTCAATAACCTGCTTATAGACACAGTAGAAGATATTCAGACGTACACAAGAAGACTAAGCAAGGATGAGGTAAGATATGATTCACAGTAAAAGAATGTTTTTTCTCTCACTTCATTCAGAGAGCTATGAATAATGCTTCTGCAATTTCCTGCAGGTAAAACTCACTATTCGGCGGCTCATAGGATCCCAGCCTCTGCACTCTGAACCCTGCCCATCATAACGAAGATAAATATCATGTCAGGTCATCAACATCAAGATATTACAAATGCATCTGTGGGACAGCAAAAGCTCATTCATTTGAGTCTAAACACAGAGGAGGAAAACAAAGGTCTAAATAAAGAACAGAAAAATAACTCACGGAGTAAAAAGAATTAAGTAAAATTCAGACTGTATATATGTACAGTACATTGAACTATGTGAGCGGTAGTGGGAATATTAGTTCACATCTGTTAATGTGAAACATACAGTAAGAGTCAAGTATTACTTTATAATAAGTACAAAGGTTAATTCACATTGAAAAAATGCACAGTTCTAAATTGTTCTTGTATTTTAACTTCTTTAAAGATGCACTTTTTTATATATAATCCTAACAGCATGAGGTACTTATATACTGTGTATATACACGTTTTCTGTCATTGTGTATTTGCAAAGCATTTAACCAATGATGTATCGCTCCTAGTCATTATGCATTGATTTAGTTCAAATGTTTAAATGAATAAAATGTATTATGCTGTAGATGTTATTAACTCTTTGTATTTGCACTTTCTTACAATTCAAAGTATTATTAAACTTTTTAAACATTTTTTTGCAACTATTTTATGAATTTTTCATAAATATCTGATTTTGATATTTGAAATGAATTTCAAGCAGAATCATCTGAATTAAACATTTGTCACATAGATATTTGGGTCAGAGAGAAACATTGCTTGTTCGTGTACTTATTTACCGTTTGCGCTCATATATACTGTGACAGGTTAATGCTACTTATTCTTATTATCAATAGACTTAATTTGTAGCAGTGCAATAAAATAATATCATCATATTGGGCCAAAACTTAGTTGGGTCATATGAAATGTTACACATGAGCTGACATCTTCTCTGACCCATGAGACAATCTGTTTGTCTAACGCATTTCCAGTTTTTTAAATCTGCTAAGTAATTATATTTTTTATTTCACTGACTTGCACTGAAGCACATGGTCTTGACAATAATACTGCATTGGACACCTCAGTTGTAAAGGATAATGAGATTAACTGCAAAACCTGCAAACATTTGAGAGAAAAATACACATCATTAAAAAAAAAAAAAAGTAAATTAAATACAAGACAAAGATTTAAAAAAAAAAAAAAAGACAGGAAAAATACCTCAGTACACAGAAAATTTTGTAGCATATACAAATATGTACTAAATATATGTTCAAAAGTAATAATGTTTTAAAATTAATGCTTTGTAACAGCCTTGATGTGAAAAGTAAGAAAATAATGTAAATGTAATAATGCACATTTAGGTTACAATTTGGACAGTTTAATTGTACAATGTATTTGTACGTATACATTCCCATTTATACCCAAACACTCCTTATAAACGCTTATCAGTGTATCACCCTAACCCTTTTATTTAAATCATTATCTAAAACTACTGCACATAGGCTTATATTATTAACATTAGTTAGTGTCCATTCTGAAAATGTTTCTAATACATTCATCAGTTTGTTATATACTGTGTAGATGACTGCACATTTACTTAACCCCTGAAGACACAAAATGAAATGCCGTCAATGTTTAAACCACCTAATCACTCCCAACACCAACCCAACCTGTAAGGCCATGTTACACCTGGAAAAAAGCCAGGAAAAACTGTAGCGGAAAGATAATTACAGTAACATTAGAGTATTTACTGAAAACCACCATTCAAGATTTCCCCCTAAATTCCGCTCCTTTGAGCATGGTAACTTAATTGACCTCTTACAAGAGCTTTTTACTGCATAAATAACTACAGCATAACCAAATGACCGTTAAAGTGCTAGCTAGACTATGATATGCATATATATATATATATATATATATTTAAAATCTACATCTGTCTTTTTTGTATCGAGTTTACCGCAATACCAACACCATGAAAACATTGTTGCCACAAACAAATAACAGACACAGCCAAAGG
Organism: Enteromius viviparus; assembly: GCA_032353835.1. Taxonomy (NCBI): domain Eukaryota; kingdom Metazoa; phylum Chordata; class Actinopteri; order Cypriniformes; family Cyprinidae; genus Enteromius; species Enteromius viviparus. The sequence goes on along the minus strand of JAUCNO010000082.1, from coordinate 3,141,234 downwards.
GGAGGGAGCCTAAACCTGAGCTTACATATAACCAGAAACTCCTCCTGTTACCAGAATAATGCTCTGGAAGACACAAAAAGCCTCTAGCTTCCTTCTAACTGCCGTCAAAACATAGACATCGTGAGAGCTGAATTACTCTTTATGGTGACACAAGGTATGGCAATACTATTATAAGGTATACTGATATGACGATTCTGCTTGTAATATGCAAAGAAATAATGCTGATACTATTTTTTCATGAAGACATCATGCAACTTTATTATATGACATTATTATATTCTTAAGAGATCATTTCCATTGCATTTTAATTGTTCTTTTGCTGACATTGCATTTTTGTTTTCTTTTTTACTAAAATGACTGTTGTTTATTAGATATATCAGTGGCTTACAGTAAAACAACGTAAAACATTTACATCTATTTTCAAATTATAACAACAACTACAAGATGTCCAACAACAAAAATAAACCAAGTAAGTCCTTGAAATAATGAGATAATCAAGGCTACTGTAAAACGCAAATTAAATTGCATGGCATCAATGTGTTTGATGTTGTTTTAATTATGTTTCTGTCTCAGCAACTTCAATATTTTACAATGAACCAGCGATGGTGGATGAATTATGCACTGGATACCTGCTCAAGTCCCCTGCTCAATCAGCCCTAAATAACAACATTGTACGTATCATGTTGCACTTCAACACAAAATCCAAATATCTGCAGTCTGTCAAAGATGGTTGCTCTGTTCGTGAAACTAAGCAGTTTTATCTCTTATATCTGTCACAGATATCATGGAAGCGTCGTTTCTTTGTGCTCTCTAAGACCGCTGAAGACTCCTACCAGCTGAAATATCATGTAAACAACGAAAGGAGAGACAGGCCTTTGGGAGAGATAGACCTTTCCAAGTATGAAAAAGACTTTCAAAGTCATAAATAAATAATTGTATTTTCACTCTATACTGTATATAATGATTATGTTTTAAAGGATCAGCCTGCTGTTTACTGGCCCCGAAATGCATCAGAAGTGGGACTGGATTCAGAAAAACTTCAAGTGTCCTCCATCCTCTGTGCTGTTCTTGAAGGTGGAAGACAACACAGCGAAACACTCAAGAGAATATTTCTTAATTGGAGAAAACAGGTATTTCATATTTCCATCACCATACAGTTATATAAAAGCTAACATGACAGAAAAAGCAAATAAATAATATTTATAGGCTCTATAAAGTTAAAATGAATGTATTGTATCTTGACTTTTAGTCCATGTCTATTAGTTTTGAAGCTATGTATATTTTAGTAGTGTTTAGTAGCCAAAGCAAAATACATTGTAAGAACAATAAAATAATAACAGCATAAAAAATTTAACTTTTTAAGTAATTAAGCAGTAGCTTAATCATTCTGATTTAGTTACATATTTAGAAGTATTTCCTTTAAAAAATATTATATAATACTTTAGAAATATTTTCTTTTATAAATATGTATATAATATTTTAGAAATATTTTCTTTTATAAATATTTATATAATATTTTAGAAATATTTTCTTTAAAAATATTTATATAATATTTTGGAAATATTTTATTTTAAATTCTTTTTTATTTATCAGTTTAATGTTAATGTTTTCAGTAGTGTTAAATGTTTTCTGGTGTTTTCAGTGATGATGTGGATGGGTGGCTCAGTGCTTTAGTCAAGGTAATGAAGACCCAGAAATCAAGAAATACCCTTCAGGTAAACATCTCTCTCTTTCTTCAAATGTATGCATATATAAACGTCCTGTCAAAGCTTGGACACACCTAGTGTTTTTTTATTCTCCTAATTAATAAACAACAAGGAAATATTATCCAAAAAAAAAAAAGTAGCCGCCATTTGCTAACATAATTATTGTTACAGTATATTTTTACTACATGCTCACAAGCTTTACTTCTCCCACAGCAAAACAGAATTAGATCAGCATCTGAAACTGTGAAGAATTTAGAACCAGAGGTTGAGGATAAGCCTAATAACAGATGCTCTGCGCCTGAATTAATGCTTACTTCCCCGTACAGTCATTATGACTATCCTCGCAAGCTCAGTGAACCTCCACTACCAGTAGCACTCAAGGTCTTACACATTTATACACAGATTCTTCAATATACAATATGCACATGAATGCTCTTAAACTTCCTATTGACAATAAAACTTAAACCTCTATCAAGCAGATTACTGAGAATGAAGATGATGAGGACAGTGAATACATGCCCATGGCATCAGTGTAAGTGCTTGAGAGGACCTTTTCCCTTTTGCTGGCCTAGTGAAAAGTAAAATATACTCTGTTAATAAAATACAACTTTTCTGTGGTCTTATCTGATTAGGCAAAGAGCTTTGGAAGTTGACCAACAGGAGACGGACACTATGTGCATGCAGAAAAAGTAATTTTGGATTCTTGGTTTACTGTAATGTACCTCATGCACTACCGTATCAGTAGTGAGAGATAAGATAAACTTTGTGCCATTTAACACATTGTAATGTATTCAGAAAGTTAATTATTTTTTGATTATTTGTTGTTTGTCTTTTTAAGCTCTTCTATTAACGGGCACAAGTCCTCTGTGTGCAATGGTGCAGTCAACCAGGATGAGGATGATGAATATAAATGGTAAATTTTGACTTGAATGCATCTTTTGAACTGCATTTTTTGCTGAATGCATAACTTTTACTTTTAAAAGTTCTTTAAAAGTCTTTACATTTAGTATGAAATATGTGGCATCTTTTTTTAATTTTAGCAATGCATGTATCTATTCTGCAGTGAAGCGATTGAGGAAGAGATCTGCATAACCCAAAATGATCTGAAAAACAATCTGATCTTGACACAGGCACAGGGCAAACCATGGTATATTGTAACTCTTAATGTTAATTCGTTTCTACAGTTTATAACGTATCCTATCCAGATAGAGAAAACATTATTACAGTACAAATTTAAAAAAATGTACATACTGTAGTATTATGTTTCTCATTGCTATGCGTTCATCCTCTTCCTCTCCAGTGTCTCTGACTGTCAGAAGATTCAGGACTCGTGTCTCTTTCATAAGGGCGATCAGATCCTGGCCTTCAATGACCTGCTTATAGACACAGTAGAAGATATTCAGACGTACACAAGAAGACTAAGCAAGGATGAGGTAAGATAATGATTCACAGTAAAAGAATGTTTTTTCTCTCACTTCATTCAGAGAGCTATGAATAATGCTTCTGCAATTTCCTGCAGGTAAAACTCACTATTCGGCGGCTCATAGGATCCCAGCCTCTGCACTCTGAACCCTGCCCATCATAATGAAGACAAATATCATGTCAATTCAGCAACATCAAGATATTAGAAATTAAAGCTCATTAATTTAGTCTAATCATACAGGTGGAAAACAAGGTGGAAATGAAGAATATAAGAGCAGTCAGTTTATCTAAAACAACTTGTTCTTATTTGACTGTATATGTATCATGCAAATATTTAAAACAATGTGAAATGTTAAATTCTCTGATCTTAAAATGCCACTTAGTGGAAAAAAATCTGTTTAGAGTACTAGTACATGTAACTATGTGAGTGGTAGTGGGTTTATTAGTTCATATCTGTAATTACTTTATAAGTATCAAGGTTAGTTCACATTGAAAAATGCACAGTATTTTACCCTCTTTAAAGATGCACTTTTTTTACAATCCTAAAAGTATAAGAAACGTGTACAGTTTTCTGTCATTGTGTATTTTGTTTTGTAAAGCATTTAACCAATTACATACTGCTCCTAGTCATTATGCATTGATTCAAATGTTTCAGTTACTCCTTAGATCAATGATTACTGAATATCATGTAGCCTATGCAATATATACTGAATTATGCTGTAAAAAGCACTTATTTGCACTTTGTTACAATGTGAAGTAATATTAAACTTTTGAAAAAAAAATTTGCAATTATTTTATTTAAAAAAATATTTTTTTTTTAACGCAAGTAGATAAAATATATGGTTCTCTGCTTTATTTAACATCGTCCAGACAGACTGTCAGATCCCAAGATAAAGCTTCGACATTTCTTTCAAAACATGTCTCATTCATTTCATACGCAAGTGCATACAAATAATTTCTTAAAACTGAATCATCAAGAGAACAAAAAAAAAACATGGGAATCAAAAGTGCATATTAAATATAATACATGTGCATTCAAAAACTGCATAAAAAAATAGACTCCAAGAATTGTGAATATGTGTGTATATGTGTACATAATTCAGTCACAGTTACAGTATGTGTTTCAGAGGATACACTTCTTTATGTAGTATGATATTTTCCACAGTAACACAGTGACAAGAACACGTCTGACTGGTAAGTTCTCTAAAGGAATGGCATAGGGGAGGAACTTAAACATGAGCTCACAAAAAGAAACAGAAACAACTCCTTTTACCAGCATAACACTCTGGAAGAGACAAGACCTTACATTTCCTCCAAACTGCTATTATAAAATACATGTGAGGACTCTTCAGAGGACACTGTGACACAAGGTAAAGCAATAATAATATAGAATATGTATAGTTTCCTGAAATACCGCTCAGCTTTGCAATGGCTGTAACATGTACAGAAGTAATGCTTACACTATTAATCTGGGGGGAAAAGCCAATGTAATGTTATTATATAACATGTAAATATGAAATATGGTGAATTTCCATTGCACCGTAATTAGTCGTCTTGTCCTGCTGACAGCAGAAAGCATACATTGCAGTTGTTTACTTCTGATTATCAGATGTATATCAGTGACTTACAGTAAAAAAAAACTTAAAACATTTAACATCTGTTTTAGAACTAAAGCAAGCAACCTCAGGATGTCCAACAAGAAATCTTGTAAGTCTAAAACGCCTTAGAAAAAATTGGATAATAAAGAAACCTGAAGACTAAATGAAATTGTGCAGCATTTGATGCTAATCAGCTTTAATTATGTCTCTGCAGCTGCAAAATTTTTCAGTGAACCAGCAGTGGAGGAATTGTACACTGGATTCCTGCTCAAGTCCCCCCCTCTAACAGCCCTAACTAAAAACACTGTATGTTTCATATTGCAATTCAACACTGAAAATCCTTCAAAGACAGATCATCGGATTATTAAACTTATTTTTATATCTTTTTATGTCACAGAAATCATGGAAGCGTCGTTTCTTTGTCCTCTCCAAGTCCGCTGGAGACCGCTACCAGCTGACATATCATATAAACACTGAAAAGAGAGAAAAGCCTTTGGGAGTGATAGACATTTCTAAGTAATGAAAATACTGTCATAAATAAATACAGAAAGTATATTCACTCTATAATGAGAATTAATTTGTGTTTTAAAGGATCAGCTTGCTGTTTACTGGCCCTGAGAAGCATCAGAAGTGGGACTGGGTTAAGAAACAATGCAAGGGATCTCCATCATCTGTGCTGTTCTTGAAGGTGGAAGACGACAAATTAAAACACTCAAGAGAATATTTCCTCATTGGAGAAAACAGGTTTGTTACTCTCATTGCCATCATAACATAGTTCCATGAAAGTAAATGCTTTCTGGTGTTTTCAGTGCGGATGTGGATGGTTGGCTCAATGAATTAATGAAGGTAATGAAGACCAGGAAATTCCCAAATAAACCAGAACATACAGACGATACTCAGGTAAAGAAACTCTACCTGTCCTCTCTCCCCCTCTCCGTCTTTAGATATATGCTTATATAAACTATCAGTCATGTTTGAGCACACACCTGTGGTGGCCCAGTAGAGCACAACATAATGCAATTTAAAAAAGGCAAACATAAGCTCACAACAAAATTTAAAAAGCAAACATAAACTCACAGCACAACGGAAATGCTCCCAACCACTAGGGGACAGAAACATTTTAGTGCGAGGTACTCACGGGCGCTTCAGGCTGTGTTGGTAGTAAAACTTTATTGGTGGGACCCAGAAAATGGACCACACATAGCAAACTGAAATAACGTCAGGGGATGGTTTTAATGTCAGCGTTAAAACTATGAATACATTATATTGATATCATTATATAGATCAGTGGTACAGACCGCCTGCGAATACTCGTAACATGCCCACAATAGCCGTTTCCGTAGACCAACTGCCCCCTAGTGGATGGGAAGCATTTCTGTTGTGTTGTGGCTAAATGTTGTGCTGTGAGGAAATACGGCAATTATTCAGTAGCTAAAAAAATCATTATTTTTGATCAGAAGGTTTTAACCTCATAAAAATGATTTTAAAAAAAAGTCTATCAAAACATTTGTAAGGTTGTGAATGCTCACATGCTATATATTTTTCCACAGGACAAGAGATTTAGATCAATGACTGTAATGTTACCTGTTGAATGTTCAGCAAGTGAAAACCAGACTGATGACAGACGGTCAGCATATGAACTAACTTCATCATCGCAACAGAGTCATTATGACTATCCACGCAAGCTCAGTGAACCTCTGCGAATACCAGTAACATGCAACGATTTACACATTTAAACAGTTTCTGTCATATGACAAAATATACAAATAAAACTCAAACCTCTATCTAGCAGATTCCAGTTATTCAAAAAACAAATGAGATGGATGGGAAGCAGGATCAACCTCTAGAAGACAGCAATGAATACATGTCCATGGGATCAGTGTAAGTGTTTCAGAGCACTTTTCCACTGAACCAGGACTCAACATCATTGTGAAGAACCTTATAAGCGTGTAAAACAACTTTTAATTTAAGCGTTGTGTGATTTTTTTTCTGATTAGGCAAAGGGCGAAAGATGACCAACAGGAGGATGACATGGAATGCACAGAGAAAAAGTAATTTTTAACTTTCTGATCCACTGTTATACAACCTGAGATCATACTATTGTGTCAGATATACAACATAAGAGTAACTGGAACAGGGGGTGATCAGGGGATGTAGTTGGGTAGGTTTAGGGATATGTAAAGTGGGAGGAGTTGGTGCACCTCTGTAATATTAGTGCATATACATGATAACTCATCAGGAACTGCTCACTTAATATAAAGTGTAACATTCTGGACATCAACCACAATTTATATGTAAAGCCTAATTTACTGCCTGCTGCTGTGTAACATCAGAGAAATTACAGGCTAAATCCATAGCAATTGTGTATTTAATATTCTATTATATGTCTATTTATATAAAGTGTAACACTTTATTTACCAAAAAGTGCTGATAGTCCTGTTACACATTTGTACTTTCATTACCAAAAAGTGTTCTTACCAATGTCTTGTTACATATTTGTACTTACACACACTATTCTAATCTTTGTTACCAGTGTGTACAGCCATGGCCAAAAGTTTTGAGAATGCCATAAATATTAGTTTTTACAAAGTTTGCTGCTAAACTGCTTTTAGATCTTTGTTTCAGTTGTTTCTGTGATGTACTG
>JAUCNO010000082.1:3123414-3133643 GCA_032353835.1 Enteromius viviparus | reverse complement strand
ACAGGTAGGTGAGTTTTATCAGGGTTGGAGCTAAATTCTGTAGTGCATTGGACCTCCAGGGTAAGATTTGAGAAACCCTCCTGTAGGGTGCTTCTGCTTTCGAGAAAACCAACTCCAGTGTGTCAGGTGTTGAGTAATATTCTGTCCTTTCCAAATTAAAGTGTGTTGTTTTTTTATGAATGTGGCATTTGTGCTTGTCTGCTTTGTAGTGAAACGCACACAGATGTTGAGAAGGAGCCACAACTAGAAGGAGTTAGTCAAAATGATCTGAAAAACAGTCCGAACTTGACAGAAGGCGGCAGCAAACCATGGTACAACTCTACAATAGATAATTAATGACCCATTATGTTCTAGAATCAAAAGTTAATATGAGTAGAAATTAACAGTGTATTATAATTCATCTCTCATTATTATCTTCTCCAGTGCGTCTGAGTCTCATCAGACCCGGGAATCAAGGGGTGCTCAGACCCTGCCTCCGGACATTCAGAAATGCATAAAAGGTCTAAGCAAGGATGAGGTAAGATGATAATTCACAGTAAAAGAATTGTCTTTATTTTGATCACTGTAATGAGAGACAGATAAATAATATAGTAACTGAAATTACCTGCAGATAAAACTCCTACTTCAGCGGCTTCCAAGCCTTACTCTGAACCCTGCCCATCACACTGAGGACACAAAACAAAGTCGAATGCCAAATCTCTCCTCACCACCCAAATAATAGAAATGTTGTACACATGTCTAATTTAGAGGGTCTATGGGACATTAAAACTCATCCATTTACTCATACATGTGGAAAATAAGGCGTTACAAAAAATCAGAAGAGAGAATCTGGTTATCTAAAGTACCTTATCCTCTTTTGCCTGTACAGTAATCGTGTAAGAAAAAAGAATAGGAAAGAAACAAAGAAAGAAACAAGAAAAGGAAAGGATATGTTGTGTGTACATGATTTACATGCCCTAGTTAAAAAAAAAAAAGAAAAGTAAATTCATTTATTTCATATTCAGTATAGGAGATCAGGAGTGCTACTTTAAGTATACCAGTTCAGTATACCAAAAACCGGCAGGGTGTTTTTAATCAAGTATTTGTAGTATACTATTTCAGTAGTAGGACACATTTTATGTACTATGTATATGAAACCTTTCTGTATTTGTGTATTCTTTATTTGTTTTGCAATGTGAGTGACACACTTATACATGGGTTTAAATGTCTGTCTGATAATTACTGAACAACAATCGATAGTTTACTTCATAGATTAATTATGCTTCAGAAAAGCTTGCCTTTTGCACATTGTTACACTGTGAAGTCATATTAAAATTCACATGCAACTGTTTCTTCCTTTTTTTAATTGTGCTGTTTCATACAATAACAGATCTTTGCATACAAATTATATTAGTAAAAAGAAAAACATTAGTGTATTTATTTAGAACAAAGACCTGTAGCTTCTTTCAGACAACCACATTGGCTCTGAATGAAACCACTAGACAAATTTTAGTGTTCAGATTTTGAAAAGCTGAAATGCAATGTAAACAATAAGATGTTGACCAGAACAGACTACGTATAAGGCTCTTTATGGTTTAGTTGCTCCCTCGATTAATACATGAATATAAAAGTGTGATTAGTTAACTATTATGGCTACTAGCAGTCAAGGGACACTGTAGGTACTTAAAGTCTTTGCTTAGATGGGCACACTGCATCTGTGAAAGGTTTCATAGTGTGTAAAGGACCCAAATAATACCCATTAAGTAGAGAAATTAATATATATATGTATATATATATATATATATATAAAACAGTTACATGAACTGTTTAAGAAGTGTTAGTGTTCTTCTATTAAAGATATGACACTGACATTCTTTAAGACAACCTTTGAATTGTATATATACTAAGCAACAGCATCCAAACTATTGAGATGAAACTGAAATGAGCTATAAACTTGTCTCTATACTATATCTGTATCTTTTCATTCAGGACATCAGATGCATTAAACAGTCATGTATAAATGTCTAATTTAGAGAAAATGTAAAGTTCATCTATAAGATTTCTTGCCTTGATTTTGTATCTGACAAAGTAATAATGATCTGCAGATCTGCAGAAAACCTTTCTATTGCAGTGGATGTTTGATTACTTCCTTACTGGAGAAAACAGGTTAGACAAGATTATTCTGATTCCATGCAAGAGACTTTACTGGAAGGCAAAAAAAAAATAGAAAATGCATTATACATTATTTAAAAAAATAAATTTACAACAGCTTAAATTATTCAGTTCTATTTAAAGGTCATATTTTTGCATTAAGATTTGATTTATGCAGCTGATGATGCATTTAAGATAACAAGAGCTACTGTATAGGACACTTAAGGAAGATATTATCACTGGCTACACATCATTTCATGTTAAAGCTAGCACCTCTTGCAGACGCTTTCCTAGAAAACCTGTATTTTCACGTCACACTGTTGACCAGTTTCAAATTTATTTATCATTTTGTTTATTTTATTAAATAGTTTTCTTAATATAAATGAAAACAGATTCTAGCAGGTGACAAAAAATTCTAAAGATCAACTGAACAATAGACACTGAAAACCACAATCAGGCAAAACAAAATAAAGTACATAATTAAATGTTATGTCAGAGTATATATTTATATATAAAACTTAAATCCATAATGCAAAAAGATGTTTCCTCATTCTCACTCATTGCTCCCGTCAGTGATGTCAGAATGTTTTTGGAAATCACCCCTTGCTTTAAGATGAACTGATAGTCCACTAACATGAAATTTTTATCACTCAACATTATCACTTTTACCAGTCATTTCTTTCACATATTTTCTTCCTGCATATTTCCATTTACAGTCTAACATACCAATCATATTATAACCAATATTAAACCTTAACTCTTATTAAAAAAATGTTTAAAAAGTCTTCCCTGATTATTTTCTTTTTGATCAACTTATCAACCAACGTGACTGATTGTGCCGATTCCCTTGCCTTACAGTATACACCATTTTTCCTTTTTAGCATAACACAGGGAGGGCTGTCATCTTTCACCTTATGTCTGACCACTAATCGTTTTTTTTCTCTTATGGAGAAAAAAAATCTAACTATACTGTATGTTTCTACAGTGAATAGATCTCTCTAGTGGTGATTTATAAAACTGCACTGAGCTACTCGAGTACAAATGAGTTTTTGAGTTATTCTCTTATTATAAGATGGAAGATCTATGCACTAATTATCACTTAACTAAGACGCTTGAAGAAATATAAATTCTATGAGGACAGTACTACAGACTATTACTAAACCTTCCTCTCATATAAATATTAATCTGGCCTTAAAATGCACTCCATGTTTCTGAATATTTTCAGAAATTTCAAAACCGGTCATAAATGCATCTTTCACAGGGAAGTTCAACTGTGCGGAAATAGTGCTAGACTCTAAAGCTGCAAGGAATTTGTGCAAAAAACCACAGCCATCTGAGACATCAAGGAAAAGAATCAACATGCATCGTTTTTCTCAATGTTTTTAAGTGACTGCCAGTAAGCACCTGGTCGTTTCTGTGACTGAAATTTCCGGAAACCTAACAAAATGTTTTCTACAAAGGGAGGGCTGTCCCTTTGTAGAAAGACTCCACCTGCTTCAGCGACAATAGAAGCCTTCCTTCAACATCTTGACATACATATTTGTGAAAACAAAACAGCAGCACAGAGGACACTGTTTTTACTGCGACACACACAATTGTTAAGGTAATCCATTTATTATATATTGCAGGTCGACTGATTCAATTACTGCGCTGATCTGATTTATTTGAGCACATTATGAAATGACGGCTACTGCTTTATTATATTTTTGGCAATATGCATCTTTCTTCCAGTGCAAGCTTTTTAAGTGAAATGTTTTCCAAATATAAATTTTCAAAATAAAATCATCATAATGAGCCGACTCATGCAGAATTGTACATTTAAAGAAATAAATCAAATGTAAAAATTCATTATTTCATTAAAAGTCATTATTTACTCACCCTGATGTCATTCCAAACCGATGTTTTGAAGAATGTTTTTTTCATATACTGAAAATCAGTAAAGTCTATACAAACGAGACATTTTTCAGACATATCTTCTTTTGTGTTTCATAAAATACAACACTTGGAATGACATGAAGTAAAAAATTATTACATGTCTTTTTTAGCAGTGATCCATCATCATTAAAATGAACAACAGAGCTAAGTCAGGTATGTCTGAAATCTATTTTAAGCAACTGACGGAACCAGAATAATAATTTGTCTAATTATTGTTTTACAGAGAGAATAATTACAGCTAGTGACGATTCTGGTTAATTGTATTTACTCTTCTGCAACAGATTTAAATGCTTCAAGTCACGGTGAAGCAGCTGAGGTTGAGGAAGTGTGCACAGGTTTTCTGATTAAGTCCCCTCCTTATAGACAGCTAAAAAATATGGTATAGCATTTCGATTTTCTGCACAGAACTATCAACAGTTTATATGATCTTTATAGCTCATCTAAGAGGTTTCATCGTTTATTGCAGAAATCATGGAAGCGACGCTTCTTTGTGCTTTCAAAGACGAATGACAGCAGCCATGAGCTAAAATACTACAAAACCACTGAGAGAGACAAAGCTATAAAATCTATACAAGCTTCCACGTAAGACGAAAGCCACTGATTACTTTTCACATAATCAAACCAGGGTTAGCATTACAGTGATATCCTTACTTTTTCTATGTAGCATCACATTGCTGCAAGTGCAGCCTCAAACAAATCCAGTTTTTGAATGGATCTGTAAAGCCTTCAGGTGCCTTCCGACCACTGTGCTCTACATGAAAGCAACAAATCCAGGAGAAAAGGTCCCAAGAGAATTTTTCTTCATTGGAGATAGCAGGTTTGTTATGATTACCATTGCTGTACGATAATTCCCACACTTAGCAAAAAGCTGCATTAAAAAAATGTAAATAATGGTCAAGATAAACTTAAGAGATCTGTTATTTTCAGAGAGGATACGGATAGATGGTTCAATGCTATATTTGGGGCTATAAAGGTGAGACATTCTACTTTTCGCCTATGAGCTCAATAGCTTTAATTCAGTCAATTCTCTTTATAAAAAAATCGTTGAACAATTCATTTACTAATCAGTGCAATTTCATGGGTCTTAAACTGTTTTGTAGAATAACAGCATTAAGTCACAAACTGAACCTCAGAGCACGACAGAATCCAACTTCAATGATCAAAGCCCTTCTGAAACTGAAGAGGTAATTCGCAAACAATGCTTTTACATGCATGTGTGATTTTGACTCAGTTGACTCATAATTCTGAGTTGTACCTGCAGAATGAAATTGACAGTAAACCTCCACTGCCTCCAAGGAAGAAGTCAGCATCTGAAGGTGCTCTCACTCAGCAGAGTCAATGTAGCCAATCGCCCAGAAGCAGCTCATCTGCAACACCGGTATAGCCCAGTTAAACCCACAAACATACACTTTCACTTATAAGACCAAACACTTGCAACATAATTCAACCTAACCACTTACTTTGGTTCAGGTGTATGAAAATATGAAAGAAGGGGAGCCACTGAATGAGACTGCAAAGGAAAGTAATGAGGACATGTCATCAGGGTACGAGACACTCATTATGTATTTAAATTTACCTCAGTTGAACCTAATGTAAGATTAATCTTTAGATCTGAATCCATCTGTCCTACTTAAATATTTTGACCTAAATTTATTTATAATTTGCAAAATGATATTGCAATATTCAATGGCTTATTTGAGTCAAGTATCATTTGCACAGTTGTTTACAAATGTACTTTACATTTACACAAGTTTACTTTTTTTTAACTCTCTGGCTTTGAGCAAATTATAATTATTGGTAAAATGGTAATTATAAGCTTTTCTCTCCAGGAATAGTGCAACTTGTACATCTGAAGACAGTCTGTTGGACTGTGTCACAAAAGCCTTCAATGATATGCAGACACTACAAACATCCACCGAATCAACTGGACAAAGGTAAAACAACTGACAAATTACATTTTAACTAATCACTGCAGCGTTTTTAAAAATATACAGCAGTGATCTTGCCTAACTGGTTAGTACTCATAATACAAAGGCGAGTCAGAGCTAATTTTGCAACCTGATACCCGAGATTTATGTGCTTTGTAGTTTCTTAAACAGTCAAAATCTGCACCACAATAATAAGGGGCTCCTCACTGTCATCCTAGGATTTATAGAATACAAGAAACCCGTACTAATAATAAAAACATTGAAATCGCTTGCTTTGAATTCAGTTTCCCAAAAGCAACTATAATTTCAAGTTTTGTCGTTACCAATAGAGTTCAATAGAACTTGCCAACCATATTTAGCGAAGAATGCTTTTGGGAAACTCAATCACGGCCAGTTCCAGGCAAGAGTTGATTAGAAATAGTAGACCAGTTCAATAGAAAACAATATCTTAAACTACAGAACTTAGTTGTCAAACAACAGGGGTTATGAGTTATTAGAGTCTAGTTACATGTTTAAAGTTACATGTTTTCCATTCCTCAGTGAAACCCACACCCTCATCGAAAAGGAAATATGCATAAGTCATCATGATGCAAACAGCTTGGTTATTTCGGAGGAGATGGGTAAACCATGGTATGATTCTCACAGATAATTTAAAACATTTACTGAAATGTTGAGCTGAAGCATCACGTCTTTATGCCGTCTGGTTCATGCAGGTTTGTTTGGATACATTTTTGCTGTTATTTTCCATTTCTTTTCCTCTCTAGTGTATCTGAATGTGGGGTGATAGAGGCGTCATCTCTGTTTCACAAGGGAGATCAAATTCTGGCTATCAATGACCTGTTGACAGACACAGTGGAGGAGGTACAAACATACCTAAAAAGACTCAGCAAGAACCAGGTAGTCATGAGTCAGAGTGCAAGAATGATTTTGTAAAGGTATTCAGAGCTAAATGGCTATAGTTGAACTTACATCTTTTGCTTTTTCTCCAGGTAAAAGTGACAATTCAAAGGCTCCCGGGCTCCATTCCTTTGAATTCTGAACTCTGCTGAGAACACAAACAAAATCTCATGCTGTGTTACGGTTCTCCTTTGGCTTTTTTTTTTAGGCCTTTCAATTCTCTCTTAAAATCAATGTGAATATTTTTTTCTCTATGGGGAATATCACTGTGCTGGCAATCAGTAGTCAAACAGAATGAGTTAAGAGTTCTGTAATGTAGTATGACTTCTAGTCTCTTGGTAATTTCTGAAATGCTTCATTGATTGTGCCAATTCATACAGGCTGAAAGTATTGCTTTTCACAAAACCCTGACGGGCACACAGGTTGTCAACATTAAAATTAGCTGCTGTTTTCATGTATGTACTGAGACTTTTGGTAACATTTGCCATTTTTAAAAATATTTCCTTCATTTTGCACTATTCTGAACATCATTAAGGTTAAAGCAATGCAAACATAATACAAAAAAGGTTTAATAGAACTTTCCTCTAGGTTGAACAGTATTTTTTAGATCTTAAACTACCTTTGAACCTGTGAATTGCATTTACCTGCAGTATATTTTGTAGCCACATGGTGGCAGACTAACACAAACTGAATTATATTAATCTTATATTCTTATAACCGAAATTCTAAATGCTCCTGTTCATCGTGTAAATTCATATCCATGTGTCTTTGGCAAATAATGTTTTTACAAACATCTGCATAATTGCAGTTGCACTGAAATCTGTCACATTGGTAACAAATCTAAATGTTTTTGTTATTTGTTTAATTTTAAGGTTCAGACACAATCTAAAACATGCAAAAAAATGCTTAAGAATTGACATTGATCAGCATGTAATTATAAAAATGTATATTGTACATGCATAAATATGAAATAAAATTTGATACAGAGAAGTGTAGAGTGGATAAAATGTATTTACTTTAAAAACTTTAAAGTATAAAATTGCTTTAATATATAAAACTGTCAAAAAATAAGATTGCATATGTGGTCCATTCCTGCACTGAGCCTGAGCCACTCATAAAAGTGCAATACTATTAACCATCACTTAAAATAAAATTTTTTCAAATGTGAGAAGGCAGTCCAAAACTCTCATTTGAAATGGTCCACTGAGAAATACTGGTCCAGTCAATGAAGGCACCGTTTGATTGTTGTCCAAAGGTTTGATTGTGGATTTCAGTTTACTCTTTATTGCCTTGTTCCACAGCTTGAGTTTCATGATGTTGAGCTGAGATTTCCGGGTTTAGTCTGCCACTCACGGAAGAAACTCTCCATGGCTTTCCTGCTCCTCCAGCTGCCCACATTCACCGTGGGAATAATCTTTTTCGGCTGCAGCCACTGCACAAAACGCTTCAGCTCGAGAAAACTGCTGTGCTCACTGTAGGGAATACCTGGAACAGATAAATGTAGAGTACAAATGTATCTCTCAAAATCTTTGAGGTGCTGGGAAAACCCATTTATGTCCTGATCGACCTTGCTCAAAAGACCAACCTTGATTTCTGCTGCAGAGTCACACTCTAGCCTTTTGTATAGTTTTTCACAAATGATATAGTGTGTTTGTGTAAAGTAACAAGCACAAATTCCTATTAATTCCCCTATTGTGGTCTCCGATTCCAGCGGAGCTTGTGAAATGAGATGTGTCTACTGCTTGAGGCAGCACCTGGTTGGGCTTCAGACCGCTGATATTATGAAATTAAAACCCTGGACTTGCAAAACCTGACATCATGAGTTTTTCTCTGGGTCAAATCACATCTGCTGAATCTGTTAATACAGGGCATGCTGTTCTTAGCCTGAAACGACGTTCAGCATTTCTAACAACTCCAGGAAGGGAGAAAAATCAATATAATGTAATTACATTCCACATACGAAGCCATTAGCTATAATCTTGTCAGTTAGTGGAACAGAATGACAAGGCTGTGTCGTGTCTACACTGAAAATCAGTTCAACGGAAAGCAATCCTCTTTAAGATCTTATTAAGAAAGGGATGGTGTGACAGATATCAATAATAAAAAAAAAAATCTGCATGTTTTTTACATTTTTGTTTTATTGGTATAGACGTACCATTAAGCAAAATGGAGAAAACCTATTAAAGCGCCATAAAACTGTCTATGCTAGATGCAAGCAAATGGAGCAAAATGATAAGGGTTTTTTTATTTGCTTTTTCAACCATCTTATTTCCATGCTGATTTAAAAGGATGGTAAAAATACAAACTCATTTTGCTCAGAGCTCTTAAAGTCACCAGACAAAATAGAGGGTATTTTTCCCTCTTATAAAATCAAAATGCAAATACAACAATACAGAAACAACACAATTTGTTCTACATCTACTTCACTTGATTAGGGTTGGTTTGGACTGACGCGACCCAATTTTCTAAACATTTCAGAAGTAAATGTAGCCCTACATATGCACTATAGGCTGATTTTGCAGAAAACATTTCCTGTTAATGTCAGCATCCCAGACAGTCTCCCCATATGGACCACCACCTTGTTGCTGTTGGGGGGCTTGTGTGTCTCGATGACCCCAAGAGCTATGCTGACTGGAGCTTTATGCTCTTGGTAGGGTCTCCCATGTCAGAAAGGTTGCAGGGTAAAGGCCAGACAAAGGGTGATCCCTGGTCCTCCAGGTTGGGGGTTTGGCACAGGGTTAACTACACTGTCCATAGAAAAAACAGAGTTACAGAAGCATCGACAACAACACTACATCATCGAGACCTGGGAGAGGAAGGACCTCTGCAACAGAGGAGCATGACACAATGCAGTGAAAGCCAAAAGGAAGCTGTAAGGTCGATTCCCCTTCTGACTTCTAGGAAGCCAATAAGGATAGCCACTTGGAACATCAGGACCATGTATGAGTTAGGAAGAACTGCCCAGATTGCAAAAGAGATGAAAACCTATAACATCTCTGTTCTAGGATTGAGAGACAAGATGGCTACAGGAGGAGAAACGTTGAACGTATCTGGAGAGTCGTTGCTTTATTCCGGACACATGGAGGATGGTGCTGCTAACGCTGAAGGAGTTGCACTGATTTCGAGTTCCGAGGCACGGCGTGCACTCATTGGCTGGGAACCCGTGAGTTCACAAATTAATCACAGCAAAGTTTGTCACCAATAAAAAAAATTAAAAAAAAGATTCAGCTGTACATTGTACAGTGTTATGCTCCTACCAATAAGGCAAAAGAAGAAGAGAAAGATGATTTTTACCAACAGCTGCAAACAGTACTGGATAGAAGAAGGGAGAAAGACATC